>JARYGA010013400.1:0-31456 GCA_030545235.1 Helianthus tuberosus | reverse complement strand
CTACTATCAATGATCAAATTCTGAACGTTTGTTTTATCTTTGCACTCATCTGTTCACCATCAAACCAACCCTTGATACTATTAAACCCCTGTTGACTTACCAAACAGATGTTCAGACACAATTCAACATCAACATTATCTGTTCACCATCAAACCAACCCTTGATACTATTAAACTTTTTTTGACTTACCAAACAGATGTTCAGACACAATTCAACATCAACATAATCTAAATTAAACTCAAACACTAAATAAGTAAAACTAAAACGCAACATAGATTCATAAGATTAAAATTTATTCATTTATTCATGTAACACCCTGAAAATACAAATTCTCATATTACAAATATGTTGTAAATAAAAAAGTGAAACAAACTAACTGGGAACGACACTAACCTGGTTAGATGATGACTTATGAGTAGTTAAGGAGTTAAAACAAAATAAAAACGAAAGTTGAGGGGCCAAAAGTGTTTAAATTGAAACTAATGTTGATAAAACAAAAAAAATTAAAACTCAAACACACTTATGTGTGCTGAGATCGACCAGACAAGAACAGGGGGGGCGACCAGGGTTCTTCAAAACCCTAACATCCACAAAACTCATGAATTGAAGGTTCAAATCTGATCCAAAATGAAATCCGAGCTAAGATTTGTGATCTCCATTGCAAGGGGGTCATAAGGTATGTAAAATTTGATAAGAAATCTCTACTTGAAATTCTCATGATTCTAGGGAAATTGAAATCCATTGATGCATGTTTGTTAAATGAATAGATTAAGGATGATATAGTGTCTAGGAGTAAACCGTAGACAACAATAAGTGAAATCATGTCTAATCTCTAAAAATTTCATGAACACATTGAAGGTGATTCATGGGTTTTGTGAGAAGTTGATGAACACTAGGGTTTAGAAGGCTATTCTAGTGTGATTTGATTCATAGAAACTGAATTCTGAAAAATTTGATGTTTAATTCTATATATGATAACTCGATTAATGTTAATCGAGGCTAAGTGACAAGTCATGAACTAGAATATAAAAGATATAAAATCCCGCCCTTAAAGTGTTTGTTGAAATGCCTCAAAGAAGGTTCGAAACTGAAATTTAAAGTTAAAAACGCATAATTGTGATGTTTGGGCGAATTATGCGATATATGATTAAAAAGGGTTCTAACCGCGGCATGATTGAACTCTATAGGAAAAGATACCGGAACGTCGAGTGGACAAGCCGGTGGCGATTTGCGTTTGAATGGCGTACTCTAAAGGTATGTAACTTAACTCGTTACATTAAGTGAATTGTTGTTAAATTATGTATAGTCGCATTGTAGTATAAAAGTTGTGTTGGTTATAGCAACCATGATTGCTACTTAAATTCATAGGATTAGAGTTAGCAAGAAACCGTTTGGTAGTCATCATATTGGAGGATTCCATGAGATGAGCCAACGGGTCAAATAATGGTGTAAATTGTAGCATTAGTGTTTTAATAGTTAGCAATGGCGATAATATTCACAAGAGCATTAAACCATGGGATTGGTGAAGAAATGCGGGTGATGATAAGTCCCGGATGATGGGTATAAGGCGCCATAGGCTTACTAGTGAAACGGTTGTAAAATGGTGTAGTTAGAGTGGGTCGAATAAATGCATAGTGACTTTTAGTCGTTTGACCCGTAGATCAAATTTTCGGTATGATAACTATTATAGGCACGTCGGTAATGAATTTACAGATGTATAGGAAAAAGAATCACCTAAAACGGACAACCGAGTAAAAAGTTATGAGTATTTAAAGTTGGAATTGTGAATTTTCCGGAGCTGGCAAATATGCAGGTCCAGTTTTTGAACCTGCTGGAAAACGTATTCCCCCGCGCCACGCGAGGGGAACATAGAGCACTAGCGCGACACATGGGGGCACCCGCGCCACGCGAAAGTCCTTCGCGACACGCGACAGGACAACTTTTAGATTTTTATTTTATTTTTCATGATTCGATGCTAGAACTTGTTTGTATGATCTAATTCAATGTCAGAACTAATAGTTTGAATGGTTTTGACTTTAGGAGATTATGGGGACTTTACGGATGGCGGTCAAGCAAGTTTTGAAGAACCGAACACAAACCAATCAAGCTTCCGCATGAATTTAATCTATGTTTAAACAATGTTTTTGGGATGTAAACAAATTTCTAATTGTGTTTTGGATGTTTGACTAGTGGTTAGATGTAGTAAACTGATCACTTAGAACTTTAAAAATTTTGTACTAGTGATTTAATTAATCACTTTATTATCTTTAATCACGAATATGCAATTAAATTCATAAGAAATTCGACGGTTGTTACAAGTTGGTAATCAGAGCTCAAGGTTGTCAACAAGTGTTTGGTTCAAGCTTGATTGATCGTCTGGTAAGAATTAATTTATTATTTTAGTAGAATTTATCTTATGTAAGAAATGCGATGTGAATTAATGTGCATGGGAAGAGTGTGTTAACTCACTCAAACCCGGAAAGTGCACCAAAAAGTGAACGGTTAAAGCAAGTTATGAACTTGGCTAAACCAAAGCAAATAAAGCCATGTTATAAATGAAATGTTTAACATTTAATGTAAACATTTCAGTTTCAAGATGTTGGAAAGAAACGATGATGATCCGGTGCCGACAAGCACCGAACAAATGAAAGAGATAATTGTCGAAGAAGTGGGGAAGGCAATTGAAGGTAGTCTATCCTGGTTTATAGACAAAATTCAAAACACGGTGTTGTCACTTGTCGAAGAACGAGTCAAAAGGTTGGAAGATAGTGTCAACCTTATGAAAGATAAATCGGGAGAACGTAAGGGATGTTCGTACAAAGAGTTTATGGCATGTAAACCGCCAATATACAATGGGGAGGTTGACCCGATAATATGCCAGAGATGGTTAAGCGATGTTGAAGGAGTGTTCGAAAGGACCCATTGTGACGAAAGTTACTTTGTTGCTTACGGAACGGGTCAGTTGAGGGGTCAAGCCAAAGATTGGTGGGACAATAAAAAGAAGGAAATAGGAGCCGAAGCGGCGAGGGCCATGACATGGGAGGAGTTTAAGACATCGTTTCTTAAACATCATAGTCCCAAGGCGGTCATTAATAGAATCAAGGAAGAGTTCATGCAACTTAGACACCAGGGCGAGACCATAGACAAGATTACGGCGACGTTTATGGATAAGATGAAGTTTTGCAGTGAATTGGTGACGAATGAAGAACAGAAGATATACTACTACTATAACATGTTGAGCGCCGAGTATAGGGAGTTTATGACTCCTTCAAAATACGAGACCCTTACCGAGATCATAAACGTTGCTCGGGAATGGGAAATTGAATTGAAGAAACAAGTTGAAAGGGGTGAACGAAGGGCACAGGATGTGAATCCAAGCCCTACAAAGAAAGCTCGAACTGTAAAATCAGGGAAGAAAATGGATGCTAAAGGCGGGTCGCCAAGTTGTAAAGTGTGTGGAAAAGGGCACAAAGGAGAGTGTCGTTTCAAAGACAAACCGTGCCCCATATGTGGTAAAACGGGGCACACGACGTCTCTATGCCCGGGTAAAGTCTCGGTTTGCTACAAATGTTATCAGCCCAGCCACAAAAAGTCCAAATGCCCAGACTTAGTTGGAAAGAGAGATGTTAAAGAATCTCCAGCAGAAGCTCCAAAGGCGAAGGCTAGGTCCTTCCAACTTACCGCGGTTGAAGCGAAAACAAAACCCGATGTGGTCTCAGGTACATTCACAATAAACTCAATTCATGCACGTGTATTGTTTGATACGGGTGTGAATAAATCCTTCTTTTCACATGGATTTATTCGACATCCTTCATTTGTATTGACGAAATTATCTGTGCCCTTAGAAGTTGAAATAGGAGACAACAAAAGTTTTATAGTTTGTGATATTTTTCGAGGCTGCAAATTAAGCATCGATGATGAAGAATACTTGATAGACCTAATCCCGATGTCAATGGGGGAATTTCAAGTAGTTGTTGGGATGGATTAGCTATCTCAGCACCACGCAAAGGTCGTGTGTTTCTGTAAAGAGATAAAGCTAACATCTCCGACCGGAAAACACGTCACAATCTATGGCGAAAAGGGAGGTAATCCTATAATATACTCAATGATGAAAGCTCACAAGCTCATGAGGCATGGATGTAAGGCATTTATGATATACACGAATGAACCCGAGAAAGAATTACTGAAGATTGGAGACATACCCGTGGTACGTGACTTTGAAGATGTATTTCCGGATGATTTACCGGGAATGCCGCCCGAGCGGGAGGTAGAGTTCGGAATTGAATTAGTTCCGAGCGCGAAACCTGTAGCAAAAGCACCATACCGAATTGCACCATCGGAATTACAAGAATTAATGTCGCAGATACAAGACTTGCTCGATAAAGGATTCATAAGGCCGAGCGTGTCTCCTTGGGGCGCGCCCGTGCTATTCGTGAAAAAGAAGGACGGAAGCATGCGCATGTGTATCGATTATCGGGAGTTAAATAAGCTTACGGTGAAGAATCGATACCCGCTTCCGAGGATAGATGATCTATTCGACCAATTACAAGGTGCGAACTGGTTTTCAAAAATTGACCTTAGGTCGAGGTATCACCAACTAAGAGTCAAGGAGGAGGATGTACCGAAGACGGCTTTCCGCATGAGATACGGACATTACGAGTTCCTCGTGATGTCATTCGGGCTGACAAATGCACCCACGGCCTTCATGGACCTCATGAACCGGGTTTGCAAGCCGATGTTGGATAAATCGGTAATCATGTTTATTGACGATATTCTGATATACTCGAAAGGTGAAGTAGAACATGCATGCCACTTACATGAGGTGCTAAAGACACTCAGACAAGAAAAGATGTATGCGAAATTCTCAAAATGCGCCATCTGCTTGCGAAAGGTGCAATTCCTCGGCCATATCATAAGCGCCGATGGAATATTGGTAGATCCTTCAAAGATAGAGGCCGTGTCAAAATGGAGCCCTCCGAAGAATCCTTCGGAGATTAGAAGCTTCTTAGGGCTTGCGGGATACTATAGGAGATTCATTCAAGATTTCTCCAAGATTGCGTCGCTGCTAACTAAGTTAACCCGGAAGGAGGAGAAGTTCATTTGGGGTGTTGAACAAGAAAGAGCGTTTCAAACGCTAAAAGTGAAGTTAACTCAAGCTCCGGTATTAACATTGTTGGATGGAGTCGAAGATTTGGTGGTTTATTCGGATGCCTCACTATCGGGGCTCGGATGCGTTTTGATGCAACGGGGCAAAGTTATAGCTTATGCCTAGAGGCAACTGAAAATACATGAAAAGAAATATCCCACGCACGACCTCAAATTGGTTGCGGTGGTGTTTGCGTTAAAAATATGGAGGCACTATTTATATGGGGTAAAGTGCACCATATTCACCGATCACAAGAGCTTAAAATATTTCTTCGATCAGAAGGAGCTAAATATGCGACAAAGGCGATGGTTAGAAACGGTGAAAGACTTTGACTGTGAAATACATTACCACATCGGAAAAGCAAATGTGGTGGCTGATGCCCTGAGCAGAAAAGCGGATTATGTCCCAATACGAGTAAGGTCGATGCAGCTTGTTGTGACCTCGGGCATACTTGAACGTATCCGAGAAGCGCAAGTAGAAGCAGTGAAAGAGGAGAACTGGAAGATGGAAAGAATAATTGAACAGTTAAAAGATTTGTCAGATGGAAAGGACGGGTTGAAGACTCGATCCGGAAGAGTATGGGTTCCAAATTCTTGTGGGGTGAAGACGCTTCTACTAGATGAAGCTCATAAATCCCGATATTCTATTCATCCGGGTGCGACTAAAATGTACAACAATTTGAAACAAAACTATTGGTGGCCCGGAATGAAGAGGGATGTAGTAAAATACGTGGAGAAGTGCTTGACTTGTTTACAAGTCAAAGCGGAACACCAGAAACCATATGGAAAACTGCAACCTTTGGAGATCCCGGTTTGAAAATGGGAACATATCACTATGGACCTATTGACCAAACTACCTAAAACGATTCGGGGATTCGATGCTATATGGGTGATTGTGGATAGATTAACGAAGAGTGCTCATTTTATTCCTATACGCGAGACATATACTTCGGAAAAGATGTTCGAGGTATATACAAACGAAATAGTGGCACGTCACGGAGTACCGGTATCCATCGTGTCAGATAGGGATACCCGGTTTACTTCAAACTTTTGGGGAGATTTTCAAGAACAAATGGGAACGAAACTTTTCATTAGCACCATCTACCACCCTCAGACGGATGGGCAGAGTGAAAGAACAATACAGACGCTAGAGGATATGTTACGGGCATGTATTATTGACTTCGGCGGAAGTTGGGATGTTTATCTACCCTTGGCCGAATTTTCGTATAATAATAGTTACCATTCGAGCATCGACATGGCGCCTTACGAAATGCTATATGGTAGGAAGTGCAGAACCCCGGTGTGTTGGGGTGAAGTGGGACCACGCGAACTGGCCCATAAAGATATTGTCCAAGCCACTAATGAGAAAATTGAAGTGGTACGAGCCCATTTGAAAGCAGCCCAAGATAGGCAAAAGTCTTATGCCGACAAAAGACGAAGACCGATTGAATTTCAGATAGGCGACATGGTTATGTTAAAGGTTACCCCATGGAAGGGCGTTATCAGATTCAGAAAAAGGGGGAAACTAAGCCCGAGGTTTATCGGGCCATTTAAAATCATCGAACGGGTTGGCAAGGTGGCTTATCGCCTCGAGCTACCGGAAGAGTTGAGTGGAATACATGGCACGTTCCACGTGTCTCAGTTGCGAAAATGTTTAGCGGAGGAAATAGCTTATATCCCTTACGATGATATCGAGGTGGATAATAGCCTGAATTATGCGGTAAGGCCATTAGAGATCCTAGATCGGAAGGTTAAGCACTTGCGAAATAATGGAATTGATCAAGTTAAGATCAAATGGGAACATAGGAAAGGTTCGGACACTTCATGGGAGTCCGAAGAGGAGATGCGACGTCTCTACCCTATACACTATTCGGTACGTACTCTGGTTTCGGGGACGAAACCCTTTTAAGGGGGTGGACTTGTAACACCCTGAAAATACAAATTCTCATATTACAAATATGTTGTAAATAAACAAGTGAAACAAACTAACTGGGAACGACACTAACCTGGTTAGATGATGACTTATGAGTAGTTAAGGCGTTAAAACAAAATAAAAACGAAAGTTGAGGGGCCAAAAGTGTTTAAATTGAAACTAATGTTGATAAAACAAAAAATTAAAACTCAAACACACTTATGTGTGCTGAGATCGACCAGACAAGAACAAGGGGGCGACCAGGGTTCTTCAAAACCCTAACATCCACAAAACTCATGAATTAAAGGTTCAAATCTGATCCAAAACGAAATCCGAGCTAAGATTTGTGATCTCCATTGCAAGGGGGTCATAAGGTATGTAAAATTTGATAAGAAATCTCTACTTGAAATTCTCATGATTCTAGGGAAATTGAAATCTGTTGATGCATGTTTGTTAAATGAATAGATTAAGGATGATATAGTGTCTAGGAGTAAACCCTAGACAACAATAAGTGAAATCATGTCTAATCTCTCAAAATTTCATGAACACATTGAAGGTGATTCATGGGTTTTGTGAGAAGTTGATGAACACTAGGGTTTAGAAGGCTATTCTAGTGTAATTTGATTCATAGAAACTGAATTTTGAAAAATTTGATGTTTAATTCTATATATGATAACTCGATAAATGTTAATCGAGGCTAAGTGACAAGTGATGAACTAGAATATAAAAGATATAAAATCCCGCCCTTAAAGTGTTTGTTGAAATGCCTCAAAGAAGGTTCGAAAACTGAAATTTAAAGTTAAAAACACATAATTGTGATGTTTGGGCGAATTATGCGATATATGATTAAAAAGGGTTCTAACCGCGGCATGATTGAACTCTATAGGAAAAGATACCGGAACGTCGGGTGGACAAGCCGGTGGCGATTTACGTTTGAAGGGCGTGCTCTAAAGGTATGTAACTTAACTCGTTACATTAAGTGAATTGTTGTTAAATTATGTATAGTCGCATTGTAGTACAAAAGTTGTGTTGGTTATAGCGACCATGATCGCTACTTAAATTATGTATAGTCGCATTGGAGGATTCCATGAGATGAGCCAACGGGTCAAATAATGGTGTAAATTGTAGCATTAGTGTTTTAGTAGTTAGCAATGGCGATAATATTCACAAGAGCATTAAACCATGGGATTGGTGAAGAAATGCGGGTGATGATAAGTCCCGGATGATGGGTATAAGGCGCCATAGGCTTACTAGTGAAACTGTAGTAAAATGGTGTAGTTAGAGTGGGTCGAATAAATGCATAGTGACTTTTAGTCGTTCGATCCGTAGATCAAATTTTCGGTATGATAACTGTAATAGGCAAGTCGGTAATGAATTTACAGATGTATAGGAAAAAGAATCACCTAAAACGGACAACCGGGTTAAAAGTTATGAGTATTTAAAATAGAGCACTGGCGCGACACGCGGGGGCACCCGCGCCACGCGAAAGTCCTTTGCGACACGCGACATGACAACTTTTAGATTTTTATTTTATTTTTCATGATTCGATGCTAGAACTTGTTTGTATGATCTAATTCAATGTCAGAACTAATAGTTTGAATGGTTTTGACTTTAGGAGATTATGGGGACTTTACGGATGGCGGTCAAGCAAGTTTTGAAGAACCAAACACAAACCAATCAAGCTTCCGCATGAATTTAATCTATGTTCAAACAATGTTTTTGGGATGTAAACAAATTTCTAATTGTGTTTTGGATGTTTGAATAGTGGTTAGATGTAGTAAACTGATCACTTAGAACTTTAAAAATTTTGTACTAGTGATTTAATTAATCACTTTATTATCTTTAATCACGAATATGCAATTAAATTCGTAAGAAATTAGACGGTTGTTACAATTCATGACATTAAAAGTCCAATAATTACATAACATACTAAACAACATTAAAGTTCAAATCTAAAAATAACAGCAAGAACTAAGAAACTTTAGCTTCAACTCCATCGATTGCTGAACCTCTCGATGTATGTCCTTCAGCATCGCCATGAACTCCACGTCTCTATCACCGCACTCTATATTACTGACAACACAAAGCTCACGAACGGAAGTTGAAGGCATCCGCATAAGATTTCTTGAAACCTGCTCTCTCGTGAACAGGCCAACTTGCAATCCATCAAAACATCTCTTCAGCACTTGAAGAGTAGCCCTATCTTCATACACATGTTCCTCGATTTTCCTGACAAAACGCTGCTTTAAATCATCTGATTTTACAGAAGTTAATGACACCATTTGAATAAACTATATTACTCGACTTTCCTGAAAGTATGAGACCTTCGTAGGAAAACGTGATGAAAAACAGGTGAAGTGACTATGAGTTTATATACTTAAATATCTAACAGTGAAAATGTGTAGATTTAATATAAACATATTAATGTATAAATCAAAACAGCAGTCTTTTAATGCAAAAACCTTTTCAAAACCCAACTTTTATGGGAAAATTGTAAAATTAAATACCAAGAAACCCAAGGGACAAAATTTAGAAGTTCAAAGAACAAAAGCAGATTATCACAATTACAATTAACCTCTTCATTTACCATGTAGACGCGTTTTTAAACTCTATAAAAGACCGATGATTACTTTTGATTCAAAACATCAACAAATTGTCCTACAAATCACTTTCTGTCAAAAATTGTTCCAAATCAGAAAAACCAACAAAAAATCTACATGGAAAACTTCAGCTTCTACCACTGGTCAGACACCAGCAATGTTAAAACACAATTCTCGATGTGGTCACTCAAAGAACAAAGAACAGACAAAGAACTAAACAGGAAAGTCGACATAATCAATGACACTAATTACAACAAAACCTGGAACAGCATAGCATTGCTCGATGAAGTCCAGCACTCTCCTCCATCATAGTTCCAGAAGAATGCAGAAGAGTTTCTGACACAACTTCTAAAACAGGATCAGAAAATCTGCAACATGCTAACTGACCTGAAATTCAAAAGAGAGCATGAAATCACATGGAGAAAGGCCAGAATCTACGAAATCCTAGCAAGTGTTAACTCTAGCGTGTAATACTTTATAAATATTTCATTAAATTTCTATTTTTCTATGTAGTAGTTCATTTTAATAATATCAACATGCATCTTAACATATTCTAAAATGCCAGTGTCAATAAAAACTCTCAACATCATCAACAGTTAATCAAAATAAGAAACAAACCTAAAATGCAAAGGTCTCCTCTCAACTGTTGTAGCACATCTGATTTTTCACGATATTGCACGAATCTATACTTTCTATAAAAGAAGAAAATCTTACTGACGCAAGAAAACATGACTTTCGATTTAACGAAAATCGAACAATGCAACTCTCCCATCAAAGAAGGTAGCACATGCAACTTTTCACGATGTTGCAACAATGATACTGCAACATCGATATTGAAAGGTTGATGTGTGATGGGAAGCAACATTGAAACGACGATGTTGGAACAATGATACTGGAACGATAACATGTAAACAGAATCAACAAACATTCGAACAAAGAAGTGTAATCGGAGATTAGCGGCTGAATCACGATAAAGATGCATTTGAGAGAGAGATACACTCACAGATATGAGCGAGAGAGATTTGAATGTGGAGCCAGATAATTATATCTTATTTATAGGATTAGAATATATGGTTTGAATTTTCAATTTTGAATGTGGAGCCAGAATTTTGAATCTGGACAGATGTTTATTGGAAACAGATGTTTGATTATAAAATATTGCGGGCAGATGTTTAGATAAAATTTTAATTGATATTTTATATTAGGCTTTATGATATAAAAATGACATAAGAAAAGCCTTGTTGGACAGCCTCTTCTGCTGACACATCAGCTTTTCTTATGTCATTGGGATTTCTCCTTTTATAGAAAGTATAGATAGATATAGATATTTGAGTATTGGTATCATTACTATTTTAAATATTTAGTAATGATATTTGTGTACTACTATCACTACCACTATCACTACCATCATTACCACCACTACTATAAATACTTGATTTAAACTTTGTAGGTTGGGTTGCATGATGCAGCGAGTGTCATCAAAGCTCTTTTAGAGGGCACAATCTAACCCAACTACCCTTAAACACTGATTATATTTGAGTATTGTTATTGTTATTGTTATTGTTATTGTTATTGTTATTGTTGCTATGGTTATTATTATTATGGGTAGGGATAGTGTACATTAATTCAGAAGTGTGAGAAGTGTATTATAATACTATATATAACACTATATAACATCATATAAACACTGTATAACACCATGTAACACCATATAACACCATATGACAATATATAACACTATACATCTATCATAGAGATGCTATCAGACAAACTATAGTGTTACATTTGTTATATATTGTTATATAGTGTTACATAGTGTTATATGGTGTTACATATTGTTATACGGTGTTTATATGGTGTTATATAGTGTTATAATACACTTCTCACACTTCTGATTAATGTACAGGATCCTCTATCCTATTATTATTATTATTATTATTATTATTATTATTATTATTATTATTATTATTACACATTGCATTACACATCTGTAATTTACCAAATAAGCTATGAGAGGTAGTCTTACTATTCATCTTTTAGTATTTGGATTGGTTAATGAATTTTATAGACCAGTGGGATGCCATGAGGCATCCACTATTTTTTATTTATTCTTTTTATCTATATGTACAAGTATTAAAGCTATGTATACAAGTCTCTATTACATATAAGTATTTATGTTTCCTAACCTTAGAGTACAAGTATAAGTACCAAATAATCCCTATAGTTTACTTTTAGTTTTAAAAAACCCTATACTTTAAAAATTTATTTAAATATTATTATAAATATAAACTCAATTGAGTTGCGAGTTAACAGTCACAACGTGCGTACGTGGTTCAACATGTTTACGTCTAATTTTTGTTCAATTTAACGGTATCGCCGCAACGTGCTTCACTTTTTTACATAAGATTTCGGATATTGTCAACGTCTTTACTATAACGCGTGAAAATTATTTTTTTGTTTTATGTTTTGGTATAAATTTGCGCTTCAACGTTTTTACGTTTAGCTTTGTTTGATTTAAGGGTCCTGCCGCAATGCACAGGTCCTATATACTCGTTATTACAATTATCTATATATATCCAATAAATATATACTTCAGTATATTCATAAAAATAAGAAAATATTTAAAATAACTAATATTTAGCTATAAAATCGTAAATAGTAAATATAAATTTAAATCTTAATTAAAGTATTATAAATTTAATAAAAGTTAATGTAGTAATTTAAATAATCTAATATGAGTTATATAAGTATTAATTAGGAGAAGTTTATCTAATAATGGCAAATTTGTAACTATTCCATAGAACATTTGTACCTTATGCTTAGAAACTTGTAATAAACATCCTATAAATTTTGAGAAATTAAATTACCATATTGTTCATCTAAAATATTTTATAATATATTATAGATATATTTTTTTTTTTTTTTTTTTGAACATTGACTATCATATTTGGTAATATAAAAAATTGAAATATTTGGTAGCAAAATTGAAATATAAAAAATTAATGGTATTATTTTTTTAATTTAAAAAAAGTACTTTTGAAGCAGTTAATAAACCGCCCCAACAAAACAGTTTTGAGGCGGTTTCTTTTTTACCAGATATCCGCATCATATGTTGCTTTTGTAACAATTTTATGGGGCGGTTGAATCTTTTTAGGGGATTCTACTTTCGCCATGTATACGCATCATGTTCCATTTGTCAAGATTTTATGGGGCGGCTCCTTGATCGCTTTAAAAAAACGAGAGCACTTTTGATTCCCTGTTTATTTGAACGGTCTAGAAACCACTTTAAAAGTGGTTTTCGCTGCCTTAAAAAATCAATCAGGACGTGTGGTAAGTGCGATAAAAAAATAGCAACAACAATGGTATTTTTGTTACCCAAAATCATCGCAAAACTATAGTTATTGGTATAAACTTTTTAAAATTTTGAATGTATCTAGAGTTTTATAAAATATTATTGAAACTTGAACTAAGCAGTATGCAGGTTATTTCTGGAGTGTATCATATATTGACAGTCGCGGATCTAGGATTCCGACCAAGGGGGAACGTTTTATAAATAAGCGGTAACGAAATCGAAAAAACGTCAAATTTTTCTAAAATTTACACTAAAAACGTCAAAAATTTTCCGACCAAGCGGTAGCGGAGGCTACCCCTTGGTCCACAATAGATCCGCCCCTGTATATTGATGTATTTTGTAGTAAAATGAAAAGATGTAGGTATGATTATTGACAGAGGCGGAGCTAATGTGTTAGTAGTGTTAGTAGGTATGATTACACAATCAATATTTGACTTGATATATCTATGATTCTTATTTTCTACATCATGCGGTTTTTAAATCGATTCAGCCTTTATATACCACAACACATTTGAATAGTAGAAAGGATACGTGAGGACCTCAAAGCACGTGTTGTCTTAATTGTAAAATCACATGCCTCAATCCCATATTTTGTGGTCACAAATACATTCGTTCCCAAGATATTTTTTTTAGAAATATTTTTTTTCCCTTAAATACTTACACCACTTAATAATTGAACATTTGTTTCTCCACAAGAGATAATTTCTCGTGACCATATTCGTTCCCAAAGTATTAGAAAAGAATACTTATTATACTACAATAGAAACAACGTTTAACAAAGGGGTAGGCTAAATATACCCTCTCTTATTACCTTTTATTCAAAAAATCACATTAAAACTTGTCATATTTATACAAGTCATATTTTATAAAAGAGTATTCTTTTATTACAAAACAAATTCAAAAGTGTAGAAAAAGATTAAATACGTCTTTTTTGTCAAAAAAATGTTTGTTTTTTATTTTTATTTAAAAGAACATATTTTTTAAAGTTTACAGATAGTGTTTTTAAAGATATTTTCTCAAATAGTATTTTGATTATTTTTTATTGAACGTCTTTACAAATTAATAATAATAATGTTTTACTTATAAAAATGATAAAAAAAAAAGTTTTGTGCTTTCTTTTTGAAAAAAAAAAACTTATATTAATTTTTCGTTGTCTAGTTTATATTTTAGAGGTCTTAGTTTTATAATTTTTAATACTTTAAAATGTGTTTATAAAATAATTAGAATTTTTTTTTATTAAAAAGGTAAAAAAAAATATTTTAAAATAGTGTTTACAGCTAGGGTTGTTCAAAATTCGCTTCTAGGATTCGAAAAAATTGTAATTCGACTCGATTCGAATTCAATTAATAAGGTTTGAATTTGAGTTGTTTCGTATTCGAGTCAAGTAATCGAATTCTAATCAAATACGAATTTGTGATTTTCAAGTCGGTTTGATTCGAAATTCGAATTGGATTTATATATATATATATGTATATATATATATATGAGTAAATTACAAGTTTTGTCCTTTATGTTTGTCTTAAATTTCAGGCGCTGTCCTTTACCTTTAAAATTGATGACTTTTGTACTTAATGTTTGAAAATGTTGCACGTTATGTCCTTTAGGGCAAACCCAGTTAGAATTTTCTGTTAAATTATGTCATGTGCATTGCACATGAGGGTAAAACAGTCATTTCCCCACCCCACTTGTGTTTCCTCCTTTTAAAATAAATGAAAAAGTTAGCCTAAATAAAAATCTCCAATAGACATTAAACTAGAATCTTCGATAACGCGTTGGAAGATTGAATTTTTCCCCAAAATATCAAACCCTAAAACTTTCAAAGAAGACGAAAATGATGAGACCTGCAAGAATCATCATCCACAACCACCACCACCACCATAACCCTCGAAAACCCCGTTCCATCGCAGACAACAACCTTAACGATAACGCTCAATCCCCGGAAGAAGAAGGTGACGTGGAAAGAAGGCACCGTCGATAACAAATTTCTTCAAAAAAAAAAAGAGCTCCAAAAAATGTTGCATCTTCCACAAACAAAAATCCTTCTATGAAGACTGTCATGATCATCACCATGATTGTGGCGGATTCAAGGAGGATGACGGAGCATCCACGAGTTAGGTTGTTTTCATGTTTTTGCATTGTATTGTATTGTCTGGATGTAAAAGTGATGAATTGGGGATGTTATTAGGGTTTTAAAAGGGGGAAACACAAGTGGGGAGGGGAAATGACTGTTTTACCCTCATGTGCAATGCACATGACATAACTTAACAGAAAATTCTAACTGGGTTTGCCCTAAAGGACATAACGTGCAATATTTTAAGCATTAAGTACAAAAGTCATCAATTTTAAAGGTAAAGGACAGTGCCTGAAATTTAAGACAAACATAAAGGACAAAACTTGTAATTTACTATATATATATATATATATATATATATATATATATATATAGGGTGGGGATCAAGAGTGAACGTTGTTATTTTGTGAACAAAAACGAACAGATCCTAATCGTTGGATGAGGAGACCATGATCTAGGTTTTAAAGGATTTTTTAATTAATAAAAATCTAAAACCTGATTTAAAATAACTACCGAAGGGCAGTATCGTAATTATTTGTTCTTAAAAATTATATTCAGTTACAAGAAAAAATAACCGCCCCATCATGTTCAGTTAGTAATTCAATTTTAATTCATCATTGAAAAAAAACCACCTCCATATTTTCAAGAAATACACATGTGTATTTAAGTTGGAAATTTCATATAAATGTATTCTGTTTGAAAACTGTAATCCCATAAATCTCTCTATCAGTTTCCAAGATAGACACTATAATCAAGAAATCATTTATACTTTAATAAAAAAAATCAAGTGCATATCTTCAACGATCCTCTCTCTCATATCTTCTTTTCACCCAATACTAATGGTAGTATACACATGTGTATTGTTTCCCATTTCAGTTGTTGATATAAGAAGACATGTGTAATCGTGAATTGTGAAATATACAAACTGGAGATATGTGTACATGCATTGAAGCTGGAATGTTATGTCGTGTAATTAACAATGTTCATGTTTTTTATGGTCAGTATTAATCGGAGTATACACATGTGTATTGTCTCCCATAATTATAGGTTGAATATGATGTGGTTGAATATGATGAACAACGAATGCAATACATATCAATGTGGTTTTTATTGGGTGAAATCTGAATTCAAACTTACGCACATAAATTTGGATCCCATAATTATAGGGGTAGTTACATGTATTTTGTAACTGGTCATGATAAAAGAAAAAGGATTATGTTTTAAATTTAATTAAAAAATTATGTTTAAATGTATAATGGCAATCATACCCTTATAGTTTTAAAACTAGATCAATGGCCAAGATGAGTTCATTTTGTTCATAATTAGGGTAAAGTTCACAAATGAACCTAACCCTATATATATATATATATATATATATATATATATATATATATATATATATATATATATATATGCATGTATATACACACAGAAACATATCATTAGCAATTGACAGTCTCACCTTTGAATATTCTCTCCACCAGTCCTACTTTTTACCTATTTTTCCTACACCAGTCCCTTATTAAAAAAAAAAAAAAAAAAAAAAACTTAATGGTGATGCAAGTCCTACAAACATATCTTTTACGTCTTTTGATCAGAACGTTGATACAAGTCCATTGATGTAAAACTTACCTCGAAATGGTGCTTCGAATGACTTGATTTTTGTTAATTGGAAATTTAAACACCCGAATTAAAGCGTCGTTTTCATCGTTTGGAGTACCGTTTCGAGGTAAGTTTTACAACAATTGACTCGTATCGTCATTCTGATCAAAAGCGGTATAAAAGTTGTTTGTAGTTTGAAAAAAAACATAACTCCGTTAAGTTTTTTTAACTGGGGACCGGTGTAGGAAAAATATGTTAAATGTGGGACTGATGAGAGGAATATTTAAAGGTGTGACTGTCAATAGGCAAAGACCTCTAGTTGGTAAGTATTATTACAGGCCAATTCCCCTTATTTATAACTTTACCAAACCTACTAACAAATAGCTCATACTATCTATTTATAAACTTATACATGACTTAATATAGACCTTTTTCAAAAAGAAAATTCAATTTTTTTTATTATTTTTATATGAAAAATGTTATTAGTAATTTGCAAAGATGTTCCATAAAAGAAAACATAAAAAACGTTTGTAATATTTTTTTACACTTTTGAATTTATGTTTTTTAACAAAAAGAATACTTTTTTTAAAAATGATGACTTGTATACAGGTAAATATGATAAGTTTAAATGTGATTTATGGAAATAGGGGTATGAAAAATACTAAGAAGGGGTACATTTAGCAACCATCACAACAAACTTTTTCTTATTATTATTTATTTTTTAAAGAGAAAAGACACATTTTAAAATTTAAAGCCAAAATACAAATTTCTTCTTTGACATACTCAAAAGTTAAATTGTTTAAAACATTATAAAAGTTGAACTTCATAGGACACGAAAGCTAAATTGGTTAAAATAAAATAATAATAATAATAATAATAATAATAATAATAATAATAATAAACAGCTTACGTATATTTATCATATAAATTGAGAGATCTATTTGTATTTTTTTATGTATATATTACTAGGTTAGTTCCCCGTGTGTTACACCGGTTGAACAATTTAAACTATATAATAACAGGGTAGGCCCAAGCCCAAGTATTTTGAGGCTTGGGTCTCAGGCCACCAAATGTATAGGGCCTCAAGATTTAAAAAAAATTATATACTATATGGGTATGAGCCTTGTTATTAAAATGGTGTAGCCCAGTTGGCGCGCATGTCATCTGTGTACCTTAAGGGGGCGGGTTTGAATCTCCTTTAGGCCGATCGACCGTCGTTTATTCTTTTTGGATAAGAAAAAAAATAGGCAAGAAGGGCCCCAATTTTAAAACTTGCTTTAGGCCTCTAAAATGGTTGAGTCGACCCTGTATAATAAATATTTCTTGTAAATGCAAATCAAAGACGGACACACTTATATATATTTGATAAATAATGAAACTAATAATAATAGTAAAAAAATATCATACATGTGTATACTCATTTAAGTAATCGATATACATTTGATGTTATCCTATATTTTTTGTATTCAATTAACATTTTTCTATTTAGTATTATTTACAATTATTAGAAGATATATATGAAAGAAAAGCGGGAAAACTTAAAAAAATGTGTCTTCAATAAATGACACGTGTCACTATATATAGAGTATAGATGTTACTGAATTTTTGAAGAATAATTTTTAAGTTTGACATATATATTCAAGCTTATAAGTATATAATATAGTCATGAATTTTTAATAAATCCAAAAAAATTATGTGATTAATGGCAAAGTGTGTTTTAGCCAAATCCTAGAATTTAAAACATAAAAGACCAGGTGCAAAAAAACGTGAAACCCTTTAAAACTTCAATAAAAGGGTTATAGTTATCAGATAAACATTTTTCTATTTAATATTATCTACAAATTAAAAGATAAATTGTTAGAAGATAAATATAAAAGAAAGGCGAGAAAACCAAAAAATAGACGCCTCCAATGAATGACACGTGTCACACATTGGTTTACTTTATTATATGTATAGATTATATTTTTGTAGATTATTTGAATTGATTTTTATAAAATTTTACAGTCTCAAAATAAAATCCATTGAAAATCAAACAAGTTAATTTCTAAAACATATAATAATAACAATAATGTGGTATGAGTCATGCCTCCTAAATGTCGGCATGGTTAAAATATTTGATATACAATTATTGTATGGAATTGTCTCCCCTAGCTACAACCTCCAGACCATGTGCTATTTCATACCTTGTAAAAATCATCGGAAATTTATAATTTTGTTCATTTTAACATGTATATTCATTCCTAATGTCAAAATATACGTATTTATTTTTTAACATGTTAATGAAAAAATATAAGAGATGTTACTGAAACGATTTTCTATTGTTGTTAGAATATTCACTGTTAAGTAAGCCATACTTTTCAACATGAAAGTTTAACAGCTAATTGTGTTTTTTTTCTTCTGAGATCAATTCATTCGTATTTTGTTCTTATTATAGTATCTTTATAGCATATAAGGAGATAATTAAGCATAAAAAATTAAATATGTTAATATAAGGAGATAATTAAGCATAAAAAAATTAAATATGTTAATATAAGGAGATAATTAAGCATAAAAAAATTAAATATGTGAATATATGTATGTACGTACGTATGTGTCTGGTGATTGACTATTTATGCTGGGCTGCATGCATAAATTCCCTGCCCACATGCATTGACAAAAGCAGCCAGCCTGCAACAAGTAGAAAACTAGTGTCAATTATGTTCTTTCTAAATTGGATAAAATCATCATCAATCGTTAATTTCAAATTATTAAACGCTTATCATTACCCTATATGGATCAGTCTCTACGCATTTGTTTCACAAAATTAAGTCTACCATATTTTAAATTTGTTATTATGTAATTATGTTAAAGTAAATATTGTCAACACCCACGGGATAGTTT
Source organism: Helianthus tuberosus (assembly GCA_030545235.1). Lineage (NCBI taxonomy): Eukaryota > Viridiplantae > Streptophyta > Magnoliopsida > Asterales > Asteraceae > Helianthus > Helianthus tuberosus. The sequence goes on along the minus strand of JARYGA010013400.1, from coordinate 11,894 downwards.
GGGTGATTTCTAACTTTCAAAATTTTGGTTAAATTTGTAGATTCTAATGTCTTAGTTAAAAGATTTGACTAAACTTGGTCAACTAATTTACCCGGTTTTGTGTTATCAATCAGCAATGGATCTAGAGGAGGATCAAGAGGGTTCCACTGATCCTCTAATCATAGAAATTTCTTGGATTTTTTTATAAATAAAATCTTAGATTTTTCTAGAAAATCATGATTTGGATCCTCTACTTCTATCCGAAGAGAATTTTATAATGATCCTCTCATGAAGAAGTTTTTATTCTAACATTGTTATCAATAATCTTATTTGTTCAATGTTGTCCTTGCCAACTGAACCGGACAAAAATATTGTCATCAAAATCGTAAAAATATTGTTATCAATTGTTGAAAGTTGAAACCCTTTTGACAGAGCTTGATATTTCACGCCTGTAATTGTCAATGGAACCAGACCATTTGGATCAAATCTTGAAAATACATATGTATAGGGATAGGTTAAAATGAGAACCACCTTAAGTTGTGAGAACCATAAGAACTAGGCCATCCAAAAGTTTACCCGATTTTTTTTCTCAAAAGTCATAAAAAAAATCACTTGTTTCAAGAAAAAACAAATTTTAAAAAATGCCGCATACCCACAATTACATGAGGTGTAAAAAAAATATTTGTTTTCGTATAAAATTTACACCAGCGCATAAAAAACTTGTGGTGGTTCTCATTTTACTTTTTTTTTTACAAATGTGTTTATAATATTTTCACCTATGTTTGTGCAAAAATATTTTGGCCCAACTCGCGCGGGAAGAAAAATTTCTCACGGTTCTCACAACTCGTGGTGCTTCTCATTTGAACCGAGCCCTATATATATATATATATATATATAGGGCTCGGTTCAGTTCATGCGAGAACCACCCTTATTGCGAAAACCGCGAGAACCAATGTGAACACAAACTAAAATAGCTAAAAAAACCTAACCCCCACCCCCCCCCCCCCCAAAAAAAAAAAAAAAACCTAAACCCCCCACCCCCCAAGCTAAATGCTAAAAACTAAAACCGCCAAAAAACCTAACCCCACCCCCCCCCCCCCCAAAAAAAAACCTAAACCCCCCTCCCCCACCCCCCAAAAACCTAAACCCCCCCACCCCCCCCCCCCAAGCTAAAATGCAAAAAACTAAACCCCCAAAAAACCTAAAAAAATATATAAAAAATCTAAAATTTTATTTTTAATATTTTTTATGCTCAAATCGCTACTTTTAGTGGCCAAAAAAAATTTTTTTTTTTTTTAAATTTTAATTTTTTTTCTTTGCTTCGAAAAGTAGCGATTTTTATATAAAAAATATTAAAAAAAAATTGTGTGATTTTTAGCTATTTTAAGGCATTTTTGGTTGTGTTCACATTGGTTCTCGCGGTTCTCGCAATAAGAGGTGGTTCTCGCATTATCTTCTCCCTATATATATATATAGGATAATGCTAGACAGAAAACCCTATTTAGGTAGAAAACTCTGGAAACCCAAATCTCCCCCCATTTTTACCCAACCTCCGGACAGTTTTTTTTTTTTTTTTGAAAAAAATAACACATGTAATATACATGTTTTAGAGTGTTTTGAGCCAAAAAAACAAAAAAGCGCCCAAGGGATTTTTTAAAAAAAAAATAAACAAATTTCAGCACCTAACATGTGTTAGGCAAAAAAGTCAGAAATTGCTGAAAAAATTTTTTTAAATTATCCCTTCGACGCTTTTTTGATTTTTTTGGCCCAAAACTCTTAAAAACATGTATATTACATGTGTTATTTTTTTTAAAAAAAAATGTCGGGAGGTTGGGTTTTCTAGGGTTTTTTATATAGATAGGGTTTTCTATATAGCCCTACCCTATATATATATAGGAGGGTTAGATAGAAAACCCTAAAAATTTGAGAAAACTTAACCTCCCGACTTTTTTTTTTTTTTTGAAAAAAATAACACATGTAATATACATGTTTTTAAGAGTTTTGAGCCAAAAAAAATCAAAAAAACGCTTAGTGGTTTTTTTTTTTTTAAAATAAACAAGTTTCAGCAACTTTTTGTCTAACACATGTTAGTGATGAAAGTTGCTGAAACTTGTTTATTTTCTTTAAAAACATCCACTCGGCGCTTTTTTGATTTTTTGGCTCAAAACTCTTAAAAACATGTATATTACATGTGTTATTTTTTTCAAAAAAAAAAAAAAAAAGCCGGGAGGTTGGTTTTCTAAGGTTTTCTCAAATTTTTAGGGTTTTCTATCTAGCATTGTTCTCTCTCTCTCTCTATATATATATATATGAGAAAGATTCGTTAGGAACCACCCTTTATTGCGAGAATCAATGTGAACACAACCAAAAATATCTAAATAAATCTAAAAAACACACAAATTTTTTTAATACTTTTTATAAAAAAAATCCGCTACTCTTCGTCATAAAAAAATTGATGATGAAAAGTAGCAATTATTTTATAAAAAATATTAAAAAATTTTGTGTTTTTTAGATTTTTTTTAGGTTTTTAGGGGGTTTAGTTTTTAACATTTAGCTTGTTATGTTTTTTGGGGGGTTTAGCTTTATGGTTTAGTTTTTATATTTAGATTTGGTGGACGAGGGGGGGTTAGGTTTTTTTAGGTTTTTGGGGAGTGTGGTGGGGGTGGGGGTTAGGTTTTTTAGGTTTTGGGTGATGGTGTAATGAATATATTTTGTTGTGTTCACATTGGTTCTCGCAATAAAAGTGGTTCTCGCATGAACCCTATATATATATATATATATATATATATATATATGAGACCGCTAAAATGAAAACCACATCCAGTTGTAAGAACTGAGAGAACCACTTTCTAGCCTTTAGATCAAGAAAATGGATGGATGAGACTTAAAGTAACAAAAATTAATATTAAATAGATTTTGTCTTATTATATCTTTAATATTTTAATTCAAAAGGGTAGTATAGTAAAATTACTCTATTTTGTCTTTTTGTCTTTATTAATTTTTTATTACCTTTTTGTTTTATTATATTACTTTTTATTTTTTAAAAAAGAATTTTTTTTATGAAAATCATTTTTCAATTCAAATTTTTTGAACAAAACAAAAACTTTTACGCGCCGGTTTTTGCACACCGGGTTTTTTAACGCGCCGTTTTTTTAACGCGCCGTTTTTTTAAAGCGCCGTGTTTCTCAATCGGCGTTTTTTAACGCGCCGTTTTTTACACGTTTTTTAATGCGCTGATTTTTTCACATTTTTTAACGCGCCGTTTTTTCGACGTTTTTAACGCGCCGTTTTTTTACACGTTTTTTATGTGCCGTTTTTCCAAGCGTCGTTTTTTTAACGCGCCATTTTCTCCACGTTTTTTAACGCGCCGTTTTTTCACGTTTTTTAACGCGCCGATTTTTTCACGTTTTTTAACGCGCCGATTTTTTCACGTTTTACGTAACACTTTTTACGTTTTACGTAAACTTTTTGCGTTTTTACGTTTTAGGTAAAACTTTTTACGTTTTACGTAAAACTTTTTACGTTTTACGTTTTACGGCTAATGTAAAACTTTTTACGTGTTGCGTAAACCTTTTAACGTTTTACGTAAAACTTTTTACATTTTACGTTTAACGTTTTTACGTTTTACGTTAAAAAGTTTACATTTTACGTTAAAAAGTTTACGTTAAACTTTTTACGTTTTACATTTTACGTAAAACTTTTTATGTTTTACGTTTTACGTAAAAAAAATTAAGTTTTACGTTTTATCTAAAAGACGTTTTATCTAAAAGTTTTTTACACAAAACGAACGCACCCAGCAAATCGCTACTCCGTAGGTGTCTCAGATATATTGCTATCATCATCGACGCCTCAAAAAAAATAAAAACCCAACAAACAAAAATCAAAAGAACGAGTGGATTTCTTGAAAAAAACGATGTTTTGGCTCAGATTTTCCGATAATCAGAGGCTGCAAAAGTGGGGTTGCAGGTTCAAAAACCTACCCTCCACCGTCCTTGCCGTGCCATCGTCATCAAAATATATGTTTTTTTTTTTTGCATCATCACCGCCCCAATTCAAACATATTCAAAGATTCAACAGATTCAAAAAGCACCAGATTCAACAAAAATCAAACCCAACAAAAACACTATCCAAAAATCACCAGATTCAACCATATTCAAAAAATCACCAGATTCAACCATATTCAAAAAACACCAGATTCAACCATATTCAAAACATTCAAAAGGCACCAGGATAAACAAGAACACAGGCAAACCCACAAAAGTCCACTGATCAAAATCACCAAAGTCCACAGATCAAAATCACCAGATAAAACAAGAACACATGCAAAAAAATCAAAGAAACCAAACCAAAAAATCAAACCATCAAACACACATAGTTCATCAGACCCACATACCAAATCAAAATCCCCAACATATCAAAACAGAGATCAAAAAAATACCAGAGAAATCAACAAAACAGGCCAAGGAACTGATGAACTAGTCTTGAACCAACTAAAAACCATAACCTCCCAAGTCGACCAGAGCATCAACTCGTCGGGAGGAGACCGGGACCTCCGCCGCTCACGGCGGCGCTGCCGCCGGTCCACCACCCAGCCGTCGAACCGCCACCACCAATCTTGAACCAACTAAACCCATAACCTCCAAAGTCGACCAGAGCATCAACACCCAGCCGTGGAACCGCCACCACCAATCTTGAACCAACTAAACCCATAACCTCCAAAGTCGACCAGAGCATCAACTCGTCGGGATGAGACCGGGACCTCCGCCGCTCACGGGGGCGCTGCCGCCGGCCCTCCACCAGCCAACAACCCACTGTTAGAACCACCGCCGCCGACCAAACCACTTGCCGCGAAAACATTGGGGGTTGTGGTTGACTTAAGGTAAAGAAGGAGGGTAGTGGGGTGGTGTGAGTGTCACGTCGGAGCAAAGAACAACAATCATAGTTGTCGGAGTCCAACTCCGGGCGCCGGAAAGGAGGTAACCACCTCCCACCACCAAAAGCAGGGGAAGCTCCGCAAGAAATCAAAAAAACCAGCACCGTTGTCGGCAAAGAGAAACCCAGAAATGGGATTCTTTCTATTATATGCAGTGATTTTGTTTGAGATGAGATAGGATATGGATTTTTGAAAAGGTGGAGAGAGACAAAAGGTGGAGAAATGGGATTCTTTATAAATTATGAGGTCTGACGTTAATAAATGAGGAGAGAGGTAGGGGAAATGACATTTGGTGTTAAATGACCAAAATAACCTTTTGAGTGGCAGAATGTGATTGGTTGAAAGTGGTTCTCACGGTTCTTACAACTAGATGTGGTTTTCATTTTAGCGGCTCCATATATATATATATATATATATATATATATATATATATATATATACTTTAGTTACTTGGTCTTGGTTGATGGATTTCCCGCAATTCATTTGATTCCAATAAAGAACTAAGAAATTAATAATGTTACCCACAGAACACCCACAAATTTGAAGGATTAGATCTCGGATAAGATCTGGTTTAAGCTTTTCAAGCGTTCTCTATGAGTTAGTATTTATGCTGGAAGTTCCATATGCGATCCATGAATCTTAAAGATAAAATCTTGGATAAGATTTTTGCCAATCTTTACAGTCATTGTTAATTAAAAGGGAAAATAACGAAAATGGCCATTGACCGTTCAAATTTTCCAAACCAGCCACTTATAGCGGCTCAGGGAGCCTTTTCACGGAATTTCACGAGTCTAAAAGAGTCATCAAAACGAACCAATCGTCCCCCGCCACGTGTCCTAAATGGCTGAAACGGCTCAGAGTCGTTTCACGCGTTGTCATTTAGTGGTAGTCTCTTAGTTGAGACGCTTCCATCGGCTCGTGATTGACTTGTCCCTCGGCTCAAAATTTTGAGACGTTTCAACATTCTCAAGCCGTTTGAATAATTGAAATGGCTTAGAGCCGCTATAGTGAGATTAAAGCCGTTTGAAAATTTGAAACGACTTAGATCCGCTATAGTGAGATTAAAGTTATTTGAATAATTGAAACGACTTAGAGCCGTTTCATAAAGCGTAAAGCCCTTTCATACACTGTCCATGCTGTATCATTTGCTTAAATGGCTTAGAGCCGTGTCCGTACAACTGAGTCTTTTCTATTAAATTGGAGCGGTGTTCGTACACCGTACCATCTTTCTTAAAAAAAAAAAAATTTGTTAACATGCATATTAATTTATAATGTAGCCGAATGAATTGTTTCCCAATATCAAGACAATCACGTTTTCTATTATGCAAAATGAATCTCCGCACTTAATTGCATTACAATAATTGGGAAAATATATTGTGAATTTAGTGACTGTATATCTATCTTTAAAATCAACCACTTGTGTTCTTTGTGCGATACTGGTACGTAGACCTGAAAAATGTTTAACTTTTAAACTTTGTAGATAATATTCAAACATGAATAAAGTTACAAAAAAAATTGTACCGTATCTACATCCCAAAAAGGAGGAATATTCCTCTAGAACCATTTGTGTATCCGTATGCATCATGATGTTGTTCAAGTATCATGTTGTAAAAATCAGGTGGGAGAACGGCCCAATGATAATCGTTTGTTGACCTCACCCTTGTATGACTTTTATTTTCTCGAAAAGACATTATCTTGTTACACCATGCATAGACATGTTGTAAAGTAATGGTAAAATATTTGTTTAAAAAATAATAATAACATATATAATTCGTATTTATACGTTTTTTAAGGTACCATTTCTTGCATAAAACCGTTTCCACAATATCCTAGAAGTCCACCACACCAGTCTCAAACCCACAAAATGTTTTAACCTTACAACAAAGCTTGTCACATACCCGCATACATGTTTCAAATGTTTTGGTTTTGGGGTTTCCCGTCAGTTAAACAAGTCAATCTGAAACAAGAAAAAGATTTGTGATGTACCCAAATCTTTTCCTTGTGAAACTGTGTTCCACTATCATCGGTAATTTTGGAGACATTAATTTGTAAGGTCACACAAATACAAATCACCTTTATCTAACTTGTAGTTTTCGCATTGCTCTACAAGAAAAAATCCAATCTATTTCCTTTAGTCTTGATCTTCAATCTTGATTTAGTGTTTGAGCATGTATGAGTCAACTTGAGAGATTAGCCACAGACCAAATACATTTATTAGATGATAAACTTATTTATTTTGTATCTCTTTGTAATTATCTTATTCTTTAGGCACTTGTATGTAATCTCCATGTTTATATACCAATTGAGATACTCGATAGATATTCATTCTGTCTTCACATTAAACATGGTATCAACCTAAATATGGTTGAGGTCCCCCAAAAGTCCACTACTCTTTTTCTCCCTTAAATTGTCTATCTTTTTCTTTCACATCCTTCGTTCACCCTCTATTCCCTTATCCCTTCTTTTTGGGTGTTTCGACCATGGCATCTTCCTCACAAAATAATCTCCCCATGAGTGGTCTAGCACATATTATTGTTATTAAACTATCCTATCAACAACTTCTTCTACATATTGATGGCTCCAAATCTGTCCCTCCACCCACCATAAATTTGAATGAAAATTTGATGTCACATGTGATCAACTAAGTGCCCTAGGTTATCTAGTTGATCCGTCTAATCTGCTCCACTGGTTCTTATATGGTATCGGTCCAACATTTGAAACTCTCTTAACTTCAGTATGTTCCTCTCACCCTTTACCTAGTTTTTCCAATCTACTTGCTCTTGTTGAAAGTCGTGAAACTTTTGTCAAGCCCTTACATGCAAATCAAAACCCCTCTGTTGCCTTTACGACTCAACACCCACCTCGTACCAACCAATATCGTGGCCAACATCACCATTCGGGTCCCTCAAATAGGAACCATGGACCACCCATTCATGCAAACCAATACCCTACCTCATATGGTACCCTACCGATGTACTCCCCAATGTCAATTATGTAGAAACGAAAGGCATTATGCAACCCAATGCCCTAAACTAGTTCCTTTGCTAATTCTGCCACACCATCTAAGGAACAACTTGCACAAGCTTTTCATGCTCAATGCCACATGAACACCACTATACCCTATTGAACTTGTGACACATGTGCATCAGACCAGATGACTAGGTCCACTAATGGTGTGTCTAATCCATCTCTAACCAAAGGTAATGCAAAAGTTTATTTTGGTAATGAACATGTTGATCGGCTCTGTTTAAACATAAGAGGAAAACATGTAAACATACCTGTCACCGCAGACAGTGCAGAGGAGAATCTAGTGATGGATGAAGCCATGGAGTTCGACATCTTTGTCAGTGTGGTCTAGTTCCTCCTTAGGGTGCTGACTGATGATGGTGATGATTAAACCGAAAGGGTATCAGCTATGGAGAGAGAGGCGAGATTGATGTTATGATTATTAGGTTATGTCTAAGTGTGTAACTGAGTAACCCTTTAACCTCTACATTAGTCTCCTTATATAAGTACCCAGGAGGAAACCTAATTAGTTAATAAGGGTAATATGGTCCATCAACAATTACCAACTAATTACTTAATAGGTTATTATATATTTTGATCTATATAATGTAAATGATTATAATGGCTACTAGATTAAATATTAAACATAATATATTTAATCTTAAATTCTCCCACTTAGCCGAGTAATCATTTACTATGAGTATTAGATAAGCCTGATCAGGAGTTAACACTCATTTTAGCCTTAAACAAGTACTATAACAGAGAAATACAGCCGTTGAATCATTATGCGACTCAGGACCCCCATTAGTCATACTATAGCCTTAATTTAAAACCTAATCGTCATGATCAAAATACGCCTAAGCCCTTTGTTTGATTTGTAACTTTATTTGTCTATATGCCATTATACCGGTTGAACATATTCTAAGAGACATACAAAATCAAACTGAGGAAATTTCATTAATCATAAAACATAAGCTAGTACAATATGCTAAACAAGGTCTTTACTAAATCCCATATTCCGAACATGTTCTTCAGAAACCTTAGGAGGGAGACCTTTAGTCATCAGATCCGCAAGCATATCTTTAGTACTAATATACTCGATACGAAGATTATTTTCCTCAACTCGTTCACGTACGAACAGATATTTTGTATCGAGATATAAACCAGCTCCAGTCGAACTGTTACTGTTCGAGAAACTAACGGCAGCTGAATTATCACAACAAAGTTTCAATGGTCTAGAAATGGAATTAACAATTTTGAGTCTAGTGATCAGATTTCTAAGCAACATTCCATGACAGGTTGCGTTATAAACAGCAATGTACTCTGCCATCATTATGGAAGTTGTGGTCAACTGTTGTTTATGACTCTTCCAAGAGATAGGGCCGCCTGCTAACATAAAGATATAGCCCGAAGTGGATTTCTTGTCATCTTTGCATTTGGCAAAGTCAGAATCAGAATAGCCCACCACTTCTAAATGATCACTTCTTCTATAAGTCAGTTTATAGTATTTCGTCCCTTGCAGAAATTGAAGTACCTTCTTAGCTGCTTTCCAGTGATCTAGGCCAGGATTAGTCTGATAACGGCCTAGCATTCCAGCAATATAAGCGATATCTGGGCGAGTACATACTTGAGCATACATCAAGCTCCCGACTACTGACGCGTAAGGTATCTGGCTCATTTGCTCCTTCTCAACCTCTGTTGTCAGACACTGGAATGAACCGAAAACATCTCCTTTAACTACTGGAGCGACGGAGGGTTTGCACTGTTGCATGTTGTAACGTGTAAGGACACGATCTATGTAAGCCTTTTGAGACAATCCTAAGATCCCTTTGTGTCTATCTCGGTGAATTTCTATGCCAATGACGTAAGAAGCATCTCCGAGATCCTTCATGTCGAAGTTATACGAGAGTAACCGCTTCGACTCATGCAACATGTCTAAACTATTACTTACCAATAGAATATTATCTACGTAAAGGACAAGTATAGTAAAGTTGCTCCCACTCATCTTGAGGTAGGTGCATTGATCCACTTGATTCTTCATAAAACATTGCTTCTTCATGACTTCATCAAACTTGAGGTAACATTGACGTGATGCTTATTTTAACCCATAAATGGATTTCTTCAACTTACAGACTAGATGCTCCTGACCTTCAGGTTTAAAGCCTTCAAGTTGTTTCATGTAAACATCTTTGTCCAAGTCTCCGTTAAGGAAAGCAGATTTGACGTCCATCTGATGCAGCTCTAAATCGAAATGAGCTACTAGGGCCATGACGATCCTTAATGAATCTTTACGAGAGACAGGTGAAAATGTCTCTTGATAATCAATTCCCTCTTTCTGAGTGTAGCCATTTGCAACCAATCTCGCTTTGTAGCGTTCAACGTTCCCATTCGGATCTAGTTTTGTTTTGAACACCCATTTACATCCTACTGGTTTGACACCGTTGGGTAATTCTACCAAATCCCAAACGTCATTTTTCTTCATGGATTCAAGCTCATCAATCATTACTTTATTCCATTCAGAAGACTGATCACTGCTAATGGATTCATTGTAAGAAATAGGATCATTTAGCTTTCTGGCATCCATTTCAGTCAGGTAGGTAACATAATCATCCCAATTAGTAGGCCTTCTTTGCCTAGATGACCTCCTGAGTGGATTATCGGGTTCAGCGTTGTCTTGGTTTGGAGTGTTTGATGTGCCTTCGTCATGAGGTATAATGGGTTCTGATTGTAGAGGTGAATTTGGAGTTGGTGCAGTAGCTTCAGGTGCAGTAGTTGCATTGGGTACAAGAGGAGTAATCGGAGTAATAGCAAGCGACGAGTCTCCCCCCCCCCCCCGCTCGTCTTGTACTTCTTGCAATTCTTCGTAAGGGTTAGTACTGCTCCCACTGACCTTGAAATCCTCAAGGAACGCAACACGCTTGGTTTCAACAATACGCGTGACATGGGAAGGACAATAGAAACGATATCTCTTTGAGTTCTCAGGATACCCGATAAAGAAACAGGTAACTATTTTAGGGTCAAGTTTCCTTAGGAAAGGATTGTAAAGTTTCGCTTCAGAAATGCAGCCCCATACTTTCATATATTTAAGACTCGGTTTCCTTCCTGTCCAAAGTTCATAAGGAGTTTTAGGGACAGACTTAGAAGGAACTCTATTGAGTATATGAACATCTGCTTTTAATGCTTCAGTCCAGAGGAATAATGGTAAATTAGTGTTAGCTAAGATACTGCACACCATGTTCATAAGGGTACGGTTTCTTCGTTCAGCGACACCGTTCTGCTGAGGTGTACCAGGCATGGTGTATTGGCTCATAATCCCCTGGCCCTTACAAAACTTATAAAATGGACCAGGAGCTTGACCCACATCAGTATGTCCTCCATAATATTCACCGCCTTTATCTGATCTCACAACTTTAATCTGACGATCTAATTGCTTTTCTACTTCAGCCTTATAATCTTTAAAAGTTGTAAGAGATTCAGACTTCTCCTTAATAAGATACAAGTACATGTAACGAGAGTAATCATCAATAAAAGTGATAAATGAAGTATGTCCTGTTATGCCAGCGATTTGGTAGGGACCACTAATGTCAGTGTGAATGAGTTCTAATAAATTAGAACTCCTAGTGGCACCTTTCTTATTTGCTAATGTCATTTTACCTTTAAGACATTTGACACCTGTTCCAAAATCAGAGAAATCGAGAGGAGGTAAGACTTCATCCTTTACGAGACGATTTAATCGTTCTTTTGAGATGTGGCCTAAACGTTGATGCCACAACATAGACGAAGTCTCTAAGTCTCGTTTCTCTTTCATCTTTGTGAGTAATTCATTAATGTTATATGACAACAAAGATTTGGAAAAATTATCATCTAGTTCTAATCTATAGAGACCACCATCCAGAATACCAGTACCATAAAGAACAGAATCATAGAGGATAGAGAGTTTGCGATGATCATGGGAAACAATAAAACCGTCCATGTC
>JARYGA010013399.1:0-47147 GCA_030545235.1 Helianthus tuberosus | reverse complement strand
TTCTTATTCAAATTAAACATGGTGTAACTCGAACAAACATACAATCATCAAAACAATCATTACATAGCCAAATCGAGGTAAGATTACATAGGGAAGCCATAAATTCTTTTATCGAAATCAGACCATAAATTCAAAATACAGATGCAATAAAAACACATTATCAAAAAAACAGCAGCAAATTAGAAGAATACAAACTAGATACTACAACTTACTGCAAGATATTAACCACAGAATCACGTTCTTTGAGCAAATCCTACAACTGTAACAAAATAGAGAAAACAACTAATAATGTTGGTTAAAACTAATAACATTACCCATTTATTTTGTTACATTAATACTTAGAATTCTCTATCGCTTCTTGTTTCAGCTTCTCTTCTCTGACTCTTTAACCAGTTTTAACATTTGGCTTTCTTCAAAAGCAAGTGCTTTCAGAGCCAATTTTTTCTTTTCTACCTTTACTTTATCTGCCAAGTCCTTTTCTCTATAAACTTTAGTCAATCTCATATTCAATACCCGATGCATCTGTAACACCTCGCAAAATCACGACCAATATAATAAAGACACGTGTCATGAAGGTTAAATGTGTAATGAATTGATCTTGAGGGACTAAAGTTGTCAAACAATGTAAATGTGTAAATAAAAGGATCAAATGTGTCATCATGCCAAACTCGTGCCTCTGAATGACCTCAAAAGATGTTCGTATTCTTTAATGAATAAATTGTCGGGCATTGAAAGACGTTGTGCTCAAATTGAAAAAGTTACAAAGTTTAAGGGTTAAATGTGTCAACATGTTTAAAGTTACATCTGAGTGACCTTTTAACGTTTTCGAGACTTTGTCATACTTCCTTATACTTCCATAGATATTGGATATTAATTTTATGGAGTTTCGATGAAAACAAGACTTTTCGAGTGATCTTACAACTAACCGGGAGCTTAACGGAGTTAAAATGTGACCCAAGGCCCTTAAAAGTTAACTATGGGGGGTCCTAAGTGCAATAAATGAAAGTTATTTAAACTTAAAATGGACCAGGGACTGAAAATGCAAAGTTTGCAAACTGTTTACCGGAAATCCCCATTGTCGCGGCCCGCGTAGACTTCCTATAAGTCTTACGCGGCCTGCGTAAAAGTGCCAGTGACAGAAAACAAGGACAGCTGCATGTTGCAGCCTGTTACACCGCCATTGCATGGCTGATTTCGATACTAGGGACTGAGCAAATGGTTTTTCATGCACTAGGGACACATGGGAACATCTGGTAGCAACATAGGGACATATGGATTGATCTTGAAGCCTTGAAATTCCTATATAAAGGCCCCTTGTTGCATTTGTTCACTTGCACACTTGAATATTTTCACTCAATTCACTCTCTGAAGTCTCTTGGAGCTCTAGGAAGTTTTCCTCAGTTCAATTTTCGTGCTAAGGGTTCTTGTAAGCATTCTTAGCTTCTCTAGTTAAGTTTTACTTAGCTTAATGACCGAAAGTCAAAGCTATCGTAATTAAGCTTTGACTTGGTGATTAATCACTAACGGTCCTGCCATTATTCGAATTGAAAGTGGCTATGAGTTGGTAATTATGTAGGTAATAAACCTTTAAAAGGGCACCTACTGATTATCACTTTTACTTGGTCAATTGTCGGGTCAAACTTATTAATAAAAAGTCAAACGGGCCAGTTTTTGCAAATTAATTCATAACTGATAATGTAGAAGTTATGGAACATGTTTTAACATTAAAATAACTTGGTAAATAATATAAGAACATGTTTAGGCATGTTCAACCCGACAATTATGAGTTTAGGCTCGGTTCGTAACCGAAAGTCGCAAAAGTAGACTTTTGCTTTGACTTTCAGTTCTGACCCGATTTAGCTTGTTTTAGATATTCCTTAGGGTTCCTATAGGACCATATTACATGTTAGTATAACCCTCTGAGATGATACTATATGGTTCCTTTGAAATCCGAATCATTTGCATGTTTCCGTTAAATGCTTAAATGTTGACCATTATGCCCTTTTGATATTAAAGCGTGATTTTTGAAAATGTGAGAGGAAAAAAACCTTTATTACTGATTTATAAGCATGTCCTAAAAATTTGACATCAGTTCATGGTCTAAAATAGAAGTTATGTGCGATATCGTAAAATGAAAGCTTTTTATTAATTAAAATGACATTTTTAGTATAAATCACATTTAAACCAAAATTTTGACACCAAATTTTCTACCCAATGATGTAATATAATATTTAGGGATTTTTGGAAATTTTTATTAAATTTTAAACTGATCATAACATAGAGTTCATGCATAGGCTCGGTAATTGACAATAATGACCTTTTTTCTAAAAAATGAGTTTTACTCATCCTTTACATGTCAAACTTTTTTCTACTGATTTTATATATTAAATAAATTATTTTAAACAATAGAGGCTGATCAAAATCTCAGATTTTCTTAATCTATCCGAATATCGTCAAATACCGACTTTTATGCGATTTAGGCGCATAGTATGGTTTAAAACCATATTTGTCACCTAAGGCTTGTTACCTACTGATGTTATGGATAACTTTTTATACTTTAATATTAAGTATAAGTTTTAAACTCAGATTTCCAAATTTGACCCTTATAGCATATGTGAAATGACCAAAATGCCCCTACAGTGCATAGTTTGGCCTTAAATGATAAATTTCACATATATATGATATCTTACTGATATAACTTATTAAAATAAATATTTTTACTGATTATTCTAGACCAGAACCACAGATTACTATTTAACCTCTCTTATAAACATTAAAATGACCAAAATACCATTACGGGGCTTAATTTGGTTTTAAATTCGTTTTGGGCATAATGGAAGGTATCCTACTGATATTATAACATATTTAAAGCATATTAACTTGTGGAACCTGTACATGACTCATTTGGTTACCCGTTATGCATATTCACGTTCGGTACGATTTATGTAACTACTTTGCATAAATTAACCGAAACGGGTCAAACCTTATCATTTTCACTTCAAAATCCAGAATATATTTAGTTTACCCATCTTACACAAGTCCTCATACTTGTTCGGTCTAAAATACATTACAATCCGGTATTCGCTTAATCTTGCGTTTTGAACCGTAAACCTTTCATTAAAACTAACCGGTCTAAGTTAAGACTTAAATAAGACCCGTTAGGAATCTAATAGGTTATTAAAACATTTGTTCCAGATTTAGGAGCTAAGTAAAAGCTACCTGTATTTGCTGATTGATATACGACTGAGAATAATATTATATTTTTGCTCATGTAAATACTTTTAACTTATTTTCCGTTATACGGGCTTGGGATACGGTATTTAATAATACCGCTTGGTCGGGTATTGAATCTTTAATCGATTAGTGGTTAAATCATTGAAATAACCCGTTTTAATCTGTTGTGTTTGGTACAATGCCTTTGGGGGGTTAATGACCGTGTCCTGGATATCCTCGGCTCATTCATTGAATGGCCACGACTTAAGCACGAGGTGTAGGCATACACCTGACAGTTGCGTATGTAAAAGATATAAGCACTCGTTGAGGATAACTCGCCGCGGGATTATATTAGTGGTGTGTCTATTAATCTTTAACCCGGTACTTCTAACCCGGGCTACCGAATGGACGACAAACATATAAATCTGTATACAAGATTATTTTAAATAATTGTCCTAAGTTATAAAAGATTTTATTCCTTGTGCATCCAAATAAATTTTATAAATGTTTTTCAAAAGAGTCAGTTAATTGTATTTACCAGTGTAAACTGACGTATTTTTCAAAAAGGTTAAGTGCAGGTACTACGCGTAATAGGCTGGCTACTCCTAGTATCAAATAAAGAGTCCTGCAAGCTTTTGATGCTTAAATCTGTTGAACAGTATTTCTTTTTATTTTAGATCCGCCTGTGGATCCACTTACAAATCCGTTATGTAATATTTTATGTTACTTTCAACTCGGTTTGTATAAATTACTTTTAGACTTCCGCTGTGCATTAAACTGTGATTAATTGACTATGATGATATCAACTACGTCACGATACTCCCCACCGGGCCCACCGGTAATATGTGGAAATATTGGGGTGTGACAGGTTGGTATCAGAGCCAACATTGAGTGAATTAAACACTAGCCTTTTGTGTTTAATCTCAATGACACAGTTTGCACATTCATTAACCTCCGAGTCTAGGCTAATGACTTAGGACTAATCCTAATCTTATTGTTTTTTTTTTACTTGTTTCTTTTGTTTGTTTTGACAGGAACAAGACAAAATTCCGCCACGTTTCAGAGGAAGAGGTGGAAGAGGCAAAGCGCCAATAACAGCAAGGAATGACCATGAGGCCGGGTCATCCCACCGGTGAACACCATCAGCAAACTTTAGCTCTAGTCCTCAAGAAAACTGGAGAACATATTTGGAACCCGCGAGGCGTTCTGCCTCACTTAGCTCTTCGCCCTCGTATCACCACTCCTTTGGGCCACAATCAGAAAACGAGCCCAATGATTCTCACCACTCCTTCATCCCATTGCAGCGTTCGGGTTCGCACCGCGCCTTTCAGGACCCGACCCCATACTTTCAGAGCCGATTTAACCCGGCGAATATAAATGAAGAACCAATGGGTCATAACCCATTGGGACCAGAAGACCACTTTCCTGAAGCCCAAGATATGGATATGGACGAGGATCCAGATCCAGAGATGCCACCATCTGGGACGCCGACGCATCCCATCGAGATTTCTGACGGATCATCTTTTCATGGTTCGCCATACAGGGGCCCAGACAGTTTTTGCTGAAAGATGGGCTACATACCACTGGGAGTTCACTCCCCCTTTCAACCCACCTCAACAACATCAGCAGAATCCCTCTGAGGATTCGCGTTTCCAGGCGGTTACTCCACTACCACTGCCGCCGCTAGAGCAACAGCTGCCGCCAGAACCTCCGAGGCGAAGAAGATCAGGTGCACGGATGTCCGTGCGAAGGGAGGATTTCCACTTCAGCACCCCCAACACTCCAGTGGCAGCCACTACCCGCCACTGTATGAAGACCCGCAACTGGGTGGGCCTTTGAACCCAGTTTCAGAAGTCGACTCTGCGCCAGTCGCACCACCGCCGCACATGGGTTATGATAACCCAATTCCTTCTTACGCCGGTGCAGCGGCGTATAACCCTTTTGAGCAGCCAGCTTATCCTGGCTACAACTACTACAATGCCCCTGTCGTCGACCCGTACCTCGAGGCGGCCAACTACAATGCTCTTCACCCTGAAGGACCTTTTGCAGCTTCATACCAGTCTGGGTACCAAGCATATGGGTATCAATACACACCACCTCCTCAACCTCCACAGCAGCAGCTGCCGCAGCCGCCACTGATCCAACCACTGCTGCAGGAAATTCTTCAGAGGTTGAACCAGGTGGAACGAGAGGTACACGAGGAGCGTAGAAGCCGCCGGGGGCTACTTAAGGGTTTGGCAGACCTAATAAAAGGGAAGAAGAAGAGGGATTATTGAAAATTCCTTATTTATTTGTTTTTTAATTTTTAAATTTCAATCAAGTCCCTGCGTGGACATTTTTATTTTTGTAATAGGTCCCTGCGAGGACTAGTATTTCTTATTTTAGTCCCTGTGTGGACATTGTTATTTCTTTAAAGTCCCGTTTAGGGCAATTATGTACTTCTTTTAAATTTATTAGAATGTTTTATTTAAATTTCATTTGTCATCATATGTATGAATATAATATCTGAAATAAATCAAAATATCATTCCATTTTATAATTGATCTGCCATTAATTAATAAAAGAAAATTCTTAAGGGTATAACCTAGCCACATGTCATTTTAGACATGGCCATGATGGTAAAACCTTTTTAAGATTCAAATCCTTGTTAACATCTGAAAACATGTTAGCACTCCTGACAATAGTGATACGATAAAATCACACTTGTCATCCTTATATTGGACTTTTCCAATTACTTATTCTTATTTAATTAAAGCATCCATTTGTGAAGGAGTGCCTACGGGCCATATTCAATGTCTAATAAGACAAAAGGCAGTTGTAGTCTATGACTCTCTGTCAAGAAAGGTAATGAACTATGTTCAAACCTTAATGCCTCGATCTTCTAAGATCATGGCTTATAATTTAAAAATGTATGTGTGACTAGGCCTTTTGTGCCATTAATAATATCCTTAATGTTTTATAACTGGGATAAATCGAAATGAAAAATTTAAAATAAATATGATTAACAAACTAACCAATATGGTTTGTATTTACCATGGTTAATGAATTGCCAAAATGACAATTCCATAATAAGATTTCTGAATGAATTATTGTCATCATTTTTATGTAGCAATCAAGCTACATGGCTGAATCAGAAGAGGTTAACAATCACCCCAGGGAGAGAAATGATACCACCAGAATAAACGTAGCTGGTGCAGATCTTCAAGCATTCATAGACAATGCTGTTACTAGAGCTCTTGACAGACAGTTCAAGGAATCAAGTGGTACTCGCACTAAGACTCAATCTGTGGCTCATAGTAAGCCCCCTTCTAAAACGCATGAGTCAAAGAAAGACGATGCTCGTCACTCATCAAATCAGAGAAGTGTTCCATCCAAACAAACCGTGGTTAATCAGGAGCCACGTGTTAAGGCTTGCTCATACAAATATTTTGTCTCTTGCAAGCCCAGGGACTTCACAGGGGAGAAAGGAGCCATTGATTGTATGACTTGGCTCGATGAGATGGAGACAGTAGTGGATATTAGTGGTTACGCAGAGTAGGACATTGTGAAGCTTGTTTCACAATCTTTCAAAGGTGAAGCTTTGGCTTGGTGGAGATCTTTGGTTCAAGCCACAGGGAAAATCCCATTTTACAACATGTCTTGGGATCAATTTGTCGCGTTGATCAAAGATAATTTTTGCCCCCAGCATGAGGTAGAAAGGATTGAAACCGACTTCTTGACCTTGATCATGAAGAACTTGGATTGTCAGGCATACCTTACAAGTTTCAACACCATGTCCCGATTGGTTCCTTATTTGGTCACACCGGAACCGAAACGCATAGCTCGTTTTATTGGAGGTCTAGCTCCAGAAATCAAGGCAAATGTGAAAGCATCTAGACCTACCACATTCAGGTCAGTGGTAGATCTGTCTCTATCTCTCACACTGGATGCTATCATAAACAAATCTGCCAAGGTTTCTGATGAAGGTAAACAAAAACGGTAGGATGAGAGTTCTCATCGCTCCGACAAGAAAAGGAAAGGGAACTCTGATCACAAGAAGAGTTCAGGGTTTAAGAAGGATAACCAGCAGTCGGGTGAGAAACCCAAATGTAAGACCTGCCAGAAACTTCACTTTGGAAAGTGCAGGTTTGAATTGAAATCTTATTCGTAGTCACAGCCTAGAGTTTGTGGAATCTGCAAGTCCAAGGAGCATAAGACCCTAGATTGCAAGAAAATGAAGGACGCAACTTGTTACAACTGTAACGAGAAGGGGCATATCAAGACCAATTGCCCCAAATATGTAAAGAAACCTGAAGAGGTTAAAAAGACCAATGCTCGGGTCTTTCAAATGAATGCTCAGGAGGCTATTCAGAACGACAACGTGATAAAAGGTACCTTTCTTATAAATGATGTTTATGCTATAGTGTTATTTGATTCGGGTGCAGACAAGTCTTTTGTAGACAATAAATTTTGTAAATTGTTAAATCTGCCTGTTAAGACTCTAAGCATAAGGTATGAAGTAGAATTGGCCGATGGTACTATAGAGACTGCTTCAACCATTCTAGATGGATGTTTTATATCCATTAGGAATCACTCTTTTCCGCTATCCTTGCTTCCATTGAAATTGGCAGGATTCGACATAGTGATAGGCATGGATTGATTATCTCATAACCAAGCCCAAATTGTATGTGATAAGAAGCAAGTGGTTATCAAGACTCCTTATGGTGAGCCACTTACGATTCAAGGAGATACTCAGTATGGATTGCCTAAGCACGCGTCTATGCTTAAGGCATCGAAGTGTATGAAGAGAGGTTGTGTCATTTATATGGCCCAGGTAACCATTGATGAACCAAAGCCCAAGATTGAAGACATCCCCATTATTTCTGAATATCCAGACGTTTTTCCTGAGGAACTACCTGGCTTACCTCCAGATAGGCAAGTGGAGTTCAGAATCGATATCATTCCTGGAGCAGCACCAATTGCAAGAGCACCTTATCGGTTGGCACCGACTGAGATGAAAGAGTTAAGGACTCAGTTGGATGATTTGTTAGAGAAGGGATTTAATCGACCTAGCTCGTCCCCTTGGGGAGCACCGATCCTATTTGTGAAAAAGAAGGATGGCTCGATGCGTCTGTGCATCGGTTATCGTGAATTAAACAAGGTTACAATCAAGAACAGATATCCATTACCCAGGATCGATGATCTGGTCAATCAACTGCAAGGGGCAAGTTATTTCTCCAAGATTGATTTAAGGTTAGGTTACCATCAACTGAAGGTCAGAGATGAAGATGTACATAAGACTGCATTCAGAACTCGTTATGGTCCTTACGAGTTCTTGGTAATGCCTTTCGGGCTCACTAATGCACCAGCAGCGTTCATGGATATCATGAATCGTGTTTGCAAACCTTATTTGGACAAGTTTGTCATTTTTTTTATTGATCACATACTTATATATTCGAAGAATTAGGCTGATCATGAAAGACATCTCAGGTGTATCCTTAAACTTCTGCAGCAAGAGAAGCTCTACGCCAAGTTTTCAAAATGTGAGTTTTGGCTTCGGGAAGTCCAATTTCTTGGACATATGGTAAGTGAGCGTGGTATCCAGGTGGATCCCGCTAAGATTGAAGCGATCATGAATTGGCAAGAGCCTAAGACTCCTACAGAGATACGCAGTTTCTTGGGTCTAGCAGAATACTACAGGCGTTTCATCGAAAACTTTTCAAGGATTGCATCACCTCTAACTTCGTTGACTCGCAAGAATATCAAGTTTGACTGGGGTCCCAAGCAACAAGAATCCTTTGATATTCTTAAGCAGAAATTAAGCAACACACTTGTGTTGACATTGCCCGAAGGGATTGAGGAATTTATGGTTTATTGCGACGCATCGCACACCGGTATGGGTTGTGTGCTTATGCAGAAGGGCAAGGTTATTGCATATGCTTCACGTCAATTAAAAGTGCACGAAAAGAACTACACCACCCATGATTTAGAATTGGGTGCCGTTGTATTTGCACTAAAGCTTTGGAGGCATTATCTTTATGGGACAAAGTGCGTGATCTATTCTGATCATAAGAGCCTTCAACACCTGTTTAACCAGAAGGATCTTAACATGAGACAGCGTCGATGGATGGAGACACTAAATGATTATGATTGTGAAATACGGTATCATCCTGGCAAGGCAAATGTAGTCACTGATTCCTTGAGCAGAAAGGAAAAGGTTAAGCCTATTAGAATCAACGCCAAGAGCATCGAATTGAAGAACAGCTTGAATGAAAGGTTGTTAGCCACTCAAAAGGAAGTTGTAAAAGAAGCTAACTATCCAAACGAAAAGTTAGGAGTGACTGCCGATCAATTGTCATATGGCAAGGATGGAATCCTAAGATTGAATGGTCGAATATGGGTTCCAATTTATGGAGGACTTCAAGATGTGATTCTTCAAGAATCTCATAGCTCCAAATATTCAGTCCATCCTGGAAGTGATAAGATGTACCAGGATTTAAAAGCAAATTATTGGTGGATAGGTTTGAAGAAATCTATAGCCACTTATGTGGCTAAATGTCTGACATGTGCGCAAGTTAAAGCAGAGCATCAAAAGCCGTCAGGTTTGCTACAACAACCTGAACTTCCCACTTAGAAGTGGGAAATGGTAACCATGGATTTTATCACTAAGTTACCAAAGACAAAGCGTGGAAATGATACGATTTGGGTTATAGTTGATAGGTTGACCAAGCCAGCCCACTTCTTTCCTATTAAAGAAACTCACAGCTCCGATAAGCTAGCTCAATTGTACGTGGATAAGATAGTATCTCTCCACGGTATGCCAGTATCTATTATCTCTGATAGGGATACAAGATACACATCACATTTTTGGAAAAGCTTTCAGTAATCTCTAGGCACTCGTCTAAACTTCAGCACTGCTTATCATCCTCAGACGGATGGTCAAAGCGAGCGTACGATTCAAACGCTTGAGGATATGTTATGAGCTTGTGTTATTGACTTAGGTGGAAGTTGGGATGAGTATCTTCCGTTGATTGAATTTTCGTACAATAATAGCTATCATTTAAGTATCCAGTTTGTTGGGCGGAAGTTGGAGATGTCCAACTATCAGGACCTGATATAGTACTGGAGACGACGGACAAGATTGTTCAGATCCGTGATCGTCTTAAAGCTACCAGGGATAGGCAGAAAAGCTACATGGATAAAAGGCGTAAACCTCTGAGATTCGAGGTAGGTGATAAAGTGCTACTCAAGGTGTCACCCTTGAAAGGGGTGATGCGTTTTGGCAAAAAGGGCAAGCTTAGCCCAAGATACATAGGACCATTCGAGATCATCGAATGTGTCAGAACTGTATCTTACAAGCTAAATCTGCCAGAAGAACTCAGTGGAATTCATAATGTATTCCACATCTGCAACTTAAAGAAATGTCTAGCCGATGAGTCACTAGCAATGTCACATAAGGACGTGCAGATAGATGAGAGCTTAAAGTTCGTTGAAAAACCTTTGTCGATCGAAGATCGACATATTAAGAAGCTTCGAAGGAAGCATGTGTCGATTATCAAGGTAAAATGGGATGCCCGTAGAGGCCGAGAATACACGTGGGAGGTTGAATCCCCAATGAAACAGAAGTACCCTCATTTATTTCAGTAAATCTCAAGGTCGAGATTTCTTTTAAGGGGGTGAGAATGTAACACCTCGCAAAATCACGACCAATATAATAAAGACACGTGTCATGAAGGTTAAATGTGTAATGAATTGATCTTGAGGGACTAAAGTTGTCAAACAATGTAAATGTGTAAATAAAGGATAAAATGTGTCATCATGCCAAACTCGTGCCTCTAAATGACCTCATAAGATGTTCGTATTCTTTAATGAATAAATTGTCGGGCATTGAAAGTCGTTGTGCTCAAATTGAAAAAGTTACAAAGTTTAAGGGGTTAAATATGTCAACATGTTTAAAGTTACCTCTGAGTGACTGAGTGACCTTTTAACGTTTCCGAGACTTTGTCATACTTCCATAGATATTGGATATTAATTTTATGGAGTTTCGATGAAAATAAGACTTTTCGAGTGATCTTACAACTGACCAGGAGCTTAACGGAGTTAAAATGTGACCCAAGGCCCTTGAAAGTTAACTATGGAGATCCTAAGTGCAATAAATGAAAGTTATTTAAACTTAAAATGGACCAAGGACTGAAAATGCAAAGTTTGCAAACTGTTTACCAGAAATCCCCATTGTCGCGGCCCGCGTAGACTTCCTATAAGTCTTACGTGGCCCGCGTAAAAGTGCCAGTGACAGAAAACAAGGACAGCTGCATGTTGCAGCCTGTTACACCGCCATTGCATGGTTGATTTCGATACTAGGGACTGAGCAAATGGTTTTTCATGCACTAGGGACACATGGGAACATCTGGTAGCAACATAGGGACATATGGATTGATCTTGAAGCCTTGAAATTCCTATATAAAGGCCCCTTGTTGCATTTGTTCACTTGCACACTTGAATATTTTCACTCAATTCACTCTCTGAAGTCTCTTGGAGCTATAGGAAGTTTTCCTCAGTTCAATTTTCGTGCTAAGGGTTCTTGTAAGCATTCTTAGCTTCTCTAGTTAAGTTTTACTTAGCTTAATGACCGAAAGTCAAAGCTATCGTAATTAAGCTTTGACTTGGTGATTAATCACTAACGGTCCAGCCATTATTCGAATTGAAAGTGGCTATGAGTTGGTAATTATGTAGGTAATAAACCCTTAAAAGGGCACCTACTGATTATCACTTTTACTTGGTCAATTGTCGGGTCAAACTTATTAATAAAAAGTCAAACGGGCCAGTTTTTGCAAATTAATTCATAACTGATAATGTAGAAGTTATGGAACATGTTTTAACATTAAAATAACTTGGTAAATAATATAAGAAAATGTTTAGGCATGTTCAACCCGACAATTCTGAGTTTAGGCTCGGTTCGTAACCGAAAGTCACAAAAGTAAACTTTTGCTTTGACTTTCAGTTCTGACCCGATTTAGCTTGTTTTTGTAACACCCCAAAACCCGAATATTTATATTCGTTAAAATGTTATGATATGATACATCAAGAAATAAATAACTAGGCTATTTAACCTACTTAAATGTATGGTTAAAATTATTAAAAGATTGAATGTGGTAAAATGTTTCGCAAAGCAAGCAAGGGAGCAAACTAGAGGGACCAAAACCGTTAAGTGGGAAACATGAATTTATAAAATAAAAATCAAAACACCCCACACACACATAGGGTGTGTGTGTGTGTCGACATCAGGAAGAGAAAAAGGGGTTCAACCCTAGTTTCATTATAATCATCAAATTGAAAGGGGAATTCAGCTCGGATCTAATGCATGAACATGAATTTATGATCATCTAGCCCTATAAATCACTTGGTAAGTTGTAATTTATGATTTGGTGATTTTGATATGAAGTGGGTTATGATCAACCCACGAATTAGTATGAGATTAAGCATGTATATGTGTTAGCATCATCTTAGGAAACATGTGCTAGGCATAATTTTGATTAATTGATGTTTAAAGATAAAAACCCACTAAGTTGAGTGATGAAGATGACATGGGTATTTCATCATGTTCAATTCTTGTTCAAATGTTGAGGTGCCATATTGAATATGATGGAATCTCGTTAGATGAATTGAAAGGAATGTGTTGTTGTTATATTGATGAACTATGTATGAACTTGGAGGATTATGCATGAATTAGTTGTACATTGTGCATTAAATTGTGTACGCACACCAAGTGTTTGATGAAATGCCTCGTATAAGCTAGTATGTGAAATTGTATGCTAAACACCGGATGAACATGTGAAGAGGTTGAAATTATGTCGAATTACTAGCGTTGAATAAAGTTGTCAACTAAAGAATGATGAATATGTTAGTACGTGTTGAATTGATGATACGTATGCATGTATGTAGTTAGTCGATCATGTGCTTAGGTATATGTGTGTGTCCTACACCATGATTATGAAATATAAATGGTATATTGTGTATGTGACTAGGTGATCATGTAGTTGTTAGTGTCATACAACATTATGTATGAAATAAACATAGTGTCATTGATATGGTTCACTATATCAACATGAATGCGTGGCCATAAGTTGGAAGTTATATGCTAGAAAGTTGACTTTCTGAAAGTCAACCGAGAATTTATAACATGGTTAGGCATTATGACACAAATGTAAGAATCAAGAGATCATGGAATAAGTGTAGACCAATTGTGCGTTATGTGTGATAACGAAATGGTATTTCGGAGATATTGAACTATGTGGTTGACAAGTCATGTCGTATGCGTGTTAGTGAAAGTAAAATAGATAAGAGTTGGAAAAATGTGTGTTAATATGAATGAGCATGAATACTAACATAGTCATGGCATGACGACATGAAAGAATAGGAACCACAGTAGCACGGACCAAGCGTGGAAGGCTAACGGGTCAAGATGAGGCAAGGAAGAGGTTACAAACACGGATGCACAAGGTAAGTGATTCCCGTAATCACTTCTTAGTTTGTTTAAGTAATATAACGTTTTAATTAAATTAAACATGATGTTTGAAGTTAAGTATATGTTGAAGTCTTTCGTCGTAAATGATGGAATTGAAGTTGACCAAAACGCCCTTGATGGGTGTTTTGGGCAAATGATCGTAAAAGTAGTTTAAGAACAAATTATTTGATTAGTGTAATGTTTTGGTCAAGTATGAAAGTGAGGAGTAGGGTCTTGTGAGTCAGAAACGTTTTAATGCGCAATTACCCTTAACGGGTCAAAATAAGCTTATGAGCGCAAAAGAGTGAAATAAGATGTAAAGTGTCCGGGAATGAATCTTTTATGACAAAAGTCCTTGATATCATCAATTCATATGAAGTTAAGGTCTAATAAGCAAGTTATGTGGTAGAATTATGAATGGGTCAATTAATAGTAAAAAGGGTAGTAAGCCGAAGACTTAAAATCTGGAATTTTGTTAATCCGGATGTCGGATCTTAACACCATAAGATGGGGAACTAAATTACGGACGCGTAGGAAAAAGAATCGGGTAAAACGGACCAATAACGAAGAAGTTATGACCGTTTCCGTGAAATGCGGACGTGCTGGAAATCTGCAGCAACCAGCTGCAACTTGCTGATCAAAATAAGGCAGTCGCGTAGCGCGACTGGTAAGGCCCCTGGCCTTCGCGCTACGCGACGGTGGCACGTTTCAGCAAAAGTTGTTTTCAGGTCTCGTTTTGGCTTGGGAACTCGTTTAAACGCGTTTTAAGTTGCGTACGACTATTTTAACATATGTTTTATGACCATTAGAGTAAGCGCACTTGTAGATGGGTATGTATGTATGTTTGTATATCTATATATAAGTATGTAGAAATGTATGAAAGCATGTGTGTATCTACATGAGCATGTTTATAAGTATGTGATCAAGAATAAGCGAATGTGTGATGGTATGTATGAGAATAGGTATGTATGAGTTGGGTTTGATACACGTAGGGTTGTATGTATGTAAGATGTATAATGTCATGTGGGTATTATTATGATGTTGGTATGTGTACATATAAATACGTATATAATGATGTAGATGTGTGTATATGTAAGTATGCTTGTAGATTACTATGTATGTATTAACGCGTCAAACGTATTTAGAAACGTATGTATGCGAGTAGGTATGTATGTATGTATGTATGTATGCGAGTCGGTATGTATGTATGTAGTTATGTATGTATGTAAGTAAGTATGTGAAGACGTAATCATGTATGTATGTAAATAGACGCGTAGGTATGCAAGTAAAGGTATGTATGTATGTATGTACGTAGTTACGTATGTATTGTATACGTGGTTTCAATACATTTATGTATTGACGATTATTCGCAATGTGCCTCGAGAATGAAATGTAATGCAGGTACATTATTGAAGTTTCGCCAAGGATTAGACACCAGATGGAATGCTTGAAACTAGAAAGTTAAAGGGATGAGAAGTATATGTGGATCGAACATAGCAAGGCTACATTATTATGGATCTTGTTTGTGCATAAGTTTGCTAATGATGCGTATGTTTGTGGTGGGTGCAGGTTGTACGAATCACGGATTATCCTCACGAGGAGTAGCGATCGAAGACCGAGTCACAACATAGATTGTACGGGAATGTCTAAATATGTAATTTAGTGATGATAAGTTATGTTTTATATTATAAAATGAATTTTAAGAATGTAAAGACGTATATAACGAAAGAAAATTTTATGGTACGAATTTCCGCTGCGACTTTTGCCATGTACGAATATGGGTGTAACAAGTTGGTATCAGAGCCCTGGTTTGAGAGAATCAAGTGTAAGAAGGTAAGTGCTTGAACTCAAACCTGTGTGCTCTTGTGATAAGAAACCCGTACAATCCAAGACTCGGTCAAGATCCAAAGGTAAAAGAGAATGTAAGTATGTACTTATGTATACGCATAAAGAAACTGACGGTTTTGTATATGCAAGGTAAGTATAAGCGTTTGAAGAGGATGATCCGCGAGTGCGGTCAAGTACCGACACCAAGGCATGAAATAAGATAAAGTTGAACCCAGGTACGTAAATTTAATATGTCGGTATATGAAATGGTAAAATGCATTAAGAGAAGAAAAATGCTAAATGAAGGACCATGATGGTATAGTAAACAAGTTTTGAAAAATGATACACGTGCCGAAACCAAATTCTTCGGACATAAGGTGACAATTACACGAAGACACGAAACTAGTATGTGGATTGTGTACCTGGCCAGTACACGTGAAGCATATGACGTTCGTGGGACCGTGATAATTGATACAGGTATGTCCGTTAGAAGTAAGTAGTAGGTGGACGTGAGGGTGAAGAGAAATGTAAGACTCTCAAGAATGAGATTATGATATGCTATGCTAGAATCCGCGAGATGGATTCGAAACATGATATGCTATGCTAGAATCCGCGAGACGGATTCTGTCACACCCCCAAAATCCACCTGCGGAGTACTACCGCTTGGAGGCATGACTGACCAGGATCCAGCCACCAATCATATTGAACAAGCATATAAATAGTTATAAAAATCCAACCAATACAATTGGTGTTCAAACAAAACATAGTTAGGTTGCAAGCGGAAGCATAAGTCTTAATTCAAAACGTAAGTTTAATTGTTTCATAGTTTAACATGGCACACAGTCGTCCATGTCCCACAACGACCCTCCTCCATGCAAGCTCCAGCTAAGAACCTAAGGACCTGCAAAGCATGTAGTAACGAGTCAACAACAAGTTGAGTGAATTCACGGTTGGGTGTTCGTTTTAAGTTGTTTCGAAAACAGTTTCCTTTAGCTGGCATCCTGCCGTGGGGGTTACCCCATAGTTAAAAACGTGACTTGTTTATTCCCGGTTACTCTGGCTGTCCAGCCGTGGGGGCTACCCCGTGTTAGTTATCTGGCATTTCGGCCGTGGGGGCTACCCCATGTATACACTAGACTCGTTACCATATCGACTGCTGACTGTAGTCATGTTTATGTGCCCTGAAACTGTCAATGTCTATCATCATTGACGTGCCCCAGATCCATTAGTTCACGCCCGTCCTCTGCGGCACGGTGTGAGGTTTGTCAGACCTAAATAGCGCTATCTAACTAATGACCCGCTCGCCATTGGCCCGGCGATTAAGTCGATATAAAAAGGAGGGACTTCGTGATAGAGTTTTGGTCTAGTACGAGTTATCTGTCCGTGAGGACGAGGAATTACATTCCTGAACCTTTGCTGTCCTACCCAAGGAGGACGAGGAACCCAGTTCCTTAACCCCATTCCCAACCCAGGGAATCCCATGCTTTGTAGAGGGTGTGAACTCAACTTGGTTTGCTCGGTAGAAACACAGAGAAGTCAAACAAGCAATGTTGTGGCTACTCACGTCCTATCATAGTTGTATCATACAATCAGGTTCGTATTCAAGTAGTGCACGTATGTTTCTAGCATAATGCTTTCAAGTATCGTTCATGGCATACACGTTTAATCATGGCAGATCAACAATATTCACGTTCAAGTAACATATACGGTCTGTGCATTAGGCCCAAGAGTCCGGCCCAATCAATTAAGTCCGAATGAGGTGCAAGCCCAAACAGCGTGTATCTGTGTATAGTTTCGAGTCGCAACTAGGCGTTTGCGACTCGCAACCTGAGTCGCAATCATGGTTTCGGTTCGTGTTGTTTTGGTCTCGAGTCGCAACCGGACTCGTAACCAGGGTTTCGAGTCATACGGTTTATGTGCTGATCTCGTGTGGTTTCGAGTCGCAACCAGGTGTTTGCGACTCGCAACCGATGTCGCAACCGGGAGATTTCGACTCATCATGCAGTGGTTTCGAGTCGCAACTGGAGGTTTCGGTTGGACAACTGCTGATTCGGTACAGTGTACTATCCAATGGAAATTTGATTTCATGTAACAGTTTGTACCATCCACTTAAACATGTTTTCTTGTCTAGCAACTTACTAAAATGGATCAAACAGCAACTTTCAAATGTTCATCACACACTCATATCATATTCAACAAGTTCTTCATATATTCAAATAGTTCATCATGATCATTCAAGCTTGTTCATTCACGTATTCAAGTCATGTTCATATCATATTCAAAACATATTCAACATGTGTTCATAACTCTTACATTTTCGGACAAGCATCATAATACCTAGACTAGATACCAAGATCATTAAGCAAGACATTTACCATTCAACATTCAATCATAGTCAAGCATACATTATTCATCCCAACATAATCAATACATTAACCTATCATCATCATCAACCGAATGTAGACACATGACATAGAACATTTATGCATCGATTACTTAAACACTAACTCATCAACAATGTATACCATCATATTAATCAAAACATCATGAACACTAACCAACAAGCATCATAAACACTAACCGGTTGATGAGTTTCAAAGGGTGAGTATGAAGCTTCCAAACGGGTATGTGTGTGTTGATCTGAGAGCCCCTAATGTCACCGGTTTGAGCCCGAGGATGAAGGAGGAGAGGTGATGTTTGGTGTTTAGGGTTTTAGTGAGAGGGAGTAGGAGAGTGTGTGTGTGTTGGAGGAGTATGAGTGTTGTTGCCCAAAGAATGCCAAGTGTGGCTATCACTAAGGATATATAGTTGTTCCACATGGGTGCACCCTAATGGGTCTTCGAATGGGCTAAGTGTGTGTGTGTGGCCAACCGGCCCATGTGTTGCATTGTTCACTCGAGACCACATGGTCTCGAGTCGGGTTCTTGTGTCTCGGTTCATATACATACTCGCATACATACACACAAGCATACATATAACATAACACATAATCATATAAAAGGTTCACTTATCATTCATTAATTCATCAAATCAATTAGTCACTAGTCGTTCAAGCATACAACGAAAGGTTCTAAATTTCGAGTTGTCACATCATCCCCAAGTTGAAAGAAATTTCATCCCGAAATTTGTTAGGCACTCACTGAGGAAGCTAGTTAAGTTGTATGGTTTTCCCGGTTTTCCTGGGGTGTCACATCCACCCCCCGTTGATCTGGAATTTCGTCCCGAAATTCCGTAGCTTCGGCCTCAGTAGTGGGTGTACTGTTTGCGAACAGTTGGGGATACTTTTGTTTCATCTGATCTTCGCGCTCCCAGGTGAACTCTGGGCCGCGACGTGAGTTCCAACGAACTCGAACGAGAGGTATTCTGGTGCTCTTGAGGACCTTAACATCCCGGTCCGTGATTTCAACTGGTTCCTCGACGAATCATAACTGTTCGTCGATAGTGAGTTCCTTCAGAGGAACTACGTGGGTCTCATCTGACGGACACTTCTTCAGATTCGACACGTGAAAAACGTTGTGAACTGCACCGAGTTCCGCTGGTAAGTTTAATCTGTAGGCCACCCTGCCTATTTTCTCAATGACCTCAAAAGGTCCAACGTATCGTGGGTTTAGTTTGCCGTGTTTACCAAAACGAACCACACCCTTCCAGGGTGAAACTTTGAGTAGTACCCGCTCCCCAACCTGGAGCTCAAGTGGTTTCCTGCCCATGTCGGCGTGAACTTTCTGACGTTCGCGAGCGGCCGTCATGCGTTTTCGTATCTGAGCGATTTGCTCGGTTGTATCTACCACATATTCTGGACCAGTGATCTGACTATCTCCCACCTCTGCCCAGCAAAGAGGAGACCGGCATTTACGTCCGTACAATGCCTCAAACGGAGCAGCTTTAATGCTGGTGTGGTAGCTGTTATTGTACGAGAATTCCACAAGTGGCAGATGCTTTTCCCAGTGGTTGCCAAAGTCGATTACACATGCACGAAGCATGTCTTCTAAGGTTTGAATAGTGCGCTCGGACTGCCCGTCCGTCTGAGGGTGATACGCTGTGCTCATGTCTAGTCGTGAGCCAAAGGATTTGTGCATTGCTTGCCACAGCTCTGACGTGAAGCGTGCATCTCGGTCCGAGATGATGGAGGTGGGCACCCCGTGCCTCGAAACAACTTCCTTGAGGTATATTTCTGCAAGAGTGGAGAACTTATCCGTCTCCTTGATAGCCAAGAAGTGTGCAGATTTTGTGAGTCGATCCACAATCACCCAAATGGTATCGTTCTCGCGCTGGGATCTAGGTAGGCCAGTGACAAAATCCATGGAAATTTGCTCCCATTTCCATTGAGGTATCTCTGGTTGTTGGAGTAGGCCTGATGGTTTCTGGTATTCCGACTTGACTCTCGCACAAGTCAAACACTTGCTGACGTAGGTTGCTATGTGGGCCTTCATGCTAGGCCACCAATACGTAGTTTTGATACCATGATACATCTTATCTGATCCAGGGTGTACTGAGTAGCGAGACTTGTGTGCTTCATCCATCACAAGCTCTCGTAGGTTGCCATAGTGTGGGACCCAAACGCGTCCCGTTACGTAGTAAGCACCGTCCTCCTTCTGTTCTAAGCGTTGCCTCGATCCGCGTAGGGCTTCTGCCCTGACGTTTTCTGGTTTCAGTGCTTCTATCTGAGCAGCTCGTATCTGGGAGGGAAGACTAGAATGGATCGTGAGTTGTAGAGCTCGTACGCGCTTAGGCGCAGTGTCCTTTCGACTAAGGGCGTCGGCCATAACATTGGCCTTGCCCGGGTGATACCTGATTGAGCACTCGTAGCCATTCAGTAGCTCGACCCATCGTCGTTGTCGCATATTCAGTTCTTTCTGCTTGAAGATGTGCTCGAGGCTCCTGTGGTCGGTGTAGATGGCGCACTTGGTACCATACAGGTAATGCCGCCATAATTTAAGTGCAAAAACAACAGCTCCCAGCTCTAAGTCGTGCGTAGTGTAGTTCTTTTCATGAACCTTAAGTTGGCGTGAGGCGTAGGCTATAACTTTGTCTCGTTGCATCAACACGCAACCAAGACCCTGAATTGATGCGTCGCAGTAAACCACAAAGTCGTCTGTGCCTTCTGGCAAGGCAAGGATAGGTGCGCTACAAAGTCTATCCTTTAGGTGTTGAAAGGCTAACTCCTGTGCATTTCCCCAGCGATAAACAACGCCCTTCTGCGTTAGTGAGGTGAGAGGCTGTGCAATCTTAGAAAAATCCTTTATGAATCTCCGGTAGTATCCCGCCAAACCCAAGAATTGGCGAATTTCCTTTGGTGTACGAGGTGCAGGCCAGTTCTTAATCGAGTCTATCTTGGATGGATCAACGTGAATCCCATCCTTGTTTACCACGTGGCCTAGGAAATGGACTTCTCGAAGCCAGAAGTCGCATTTCGAGAACTTTGCATAAAGCTGTTCTGTTCGAAGGAGTTCCAGAATAAGTCGCAGATGTTGCTCGTGTTCCTTCCGACTCTTGGAATAGATCAGGATGTCGTCGATGAAGACTATAACGAACTTGTCCAGGTAAGGCTTGCACACTCGGTTCATCAAGTCCATGAAAACCGCAGGTGCGTTTGTCATCCCAAAAGGCATGACCAAAAACTCCTAGTGCCCGTATCGAGTTCTGAAAGCTGTTTTGGAGACGTCCTCTTCCCGGACTCTCAGTTGGTGATAACCCGATCTCAAATCAATCTTCGAATAGTAGCTCGACCCTTGCAACTGGTCGAACAAATCGTCGATACGCGGTAGAGGATAACGGTTCTTCACCGTCACCTTGTTGAGTTCCCGGTAGTCGATGCACATTCTGAAAGTACCATCCTTTTTCTTTACAAATAATACTGGAGCTCCCCAGGGCGATGAGCTTGGACGAATAAAACCCTTATCCAAGAGTTCTTGTAGTTGCGTGGGGAGTTCTTTCAACTCTGATGGGGCTAAACGATAAGGTGCACGGGCTATGGGCGCAGCTCCAGGAGCTAGTTCGATCTGAAACTCGACTTGGCGATGAGGCGGAAGACCAGGAAATTCCTCAGGAAATACCTCAGGATAGTCGCGTACAACTGGAAAATCTTCTATCTTCTTCTCTTTTCCTGAGGTGTCAGTAACGAGTGCCAAAATGGCAGTGTGGCCCTTTCGCAAGCACTTTTGGGCCTTAAGGAGAGAAATGACGTTCTCAACAGCACTCCTCTTGTCGCCATGGATCATGAGAGGTTCACCACCGGGACCTAGAATACGGACAACCTTCTCGTTGCAAAGAATCTCTGCTCGGTGTTGGGATAACCAATCCAT
The DNA here is from genome assembly GCA_030545235.1 of Helianthus tuberosus. Taxonomy (NCBI): domain Eukaryota; kingdom Viridiplantae; phylum Streptophyta; class Magnoliopsida; order Asterales; family Asteraceae; genus Helianthus; species Helianthus tuberosus. The sequence continues at coordinate 25,322 of JARYGA010013399.1, read as the reverse complement.
CCCAATGACAACGTCGAAACTACCCAAGACAATAGGAATGAGGTCGATAGAGAAGGTCTGGTCAGCGAGAATAAGTTTACAACTCTTGACTATGTGTGTGGCTTCTAAACTCTTACCATTGGCTAGCTCTACGGTGTGCTTGTTGTTCAAAGGTGTTGGAATACGCTTAAGCATTCGACTAACTTCTAGTGACATGTAGCTAGTATCGGCACCCGAATCAAATAAAACTGAAACATAAAAGTCGTCGAGAAGGAACTTACCCGCCACAACATTGGGGTCATTCCTTGCTTCACCTTGGCCAATCACAAACATCCGCCCCCTGGCGCCATTGTTGTTGTTGTTCCCATTGTTACCATTCCCCTGATTGTTGTTATTGTTGTTGTTGTTGTTCTGGTTCCTGTTCAGTTGGGGACAATCTCTCTTGAAGTGGCCCTCAGCTCCACACTGAAAGCACCCTTTGTTATCACCTTGCCGCTGCTGGCGCTGGTTCTGTTGAGCTTGCTGACGATTCTGATTAGCGGGGTATAAGCTCCTGCAATCCTTTGCAGCGTGACCAGGCTTGTTGCACCGATGACAGTTGCCCCTGGTGCATGGCCCGCTGTGGTGCAGGCTGCAGCGATTGCATTTGGGGTGATTTCCTTTGTACCCACCATGACTTTGACCACCAGACGATTGCTGATTAGGGCTCTTATAGTCATCAGTCTTCCTCTGCTGAGACTGGGACTGAACAGAAGTCGAACGCTTACTTGAAGTTCCATCCCATTTCCGTTTGTTGTCACTAGAGGTACCAGAAGTAGTTGCAGCACCTATGCGTTTTGGTAACTTGTTCTGCTCCACCGCCTGATCCGTGAGACGGTGAGCCAACTGAACGGTTTGCTGGTAGGTGGCGAGGTTCGCTGAAGTCACATGACTTTGGATTTCTGGCACTAGGCCCTGAAGAAACAGTTCGATGCGTTTGATGGGAGGATCCACCATAGTAGGGCACAGAATTGCCAGTTCGTTCGACCTTTTCACATAAGCTTCAATTTCGGATCCCGTCATCTTGAGGTTGAAGAACTCCACTTCCAGTTTGTGAATTTCATCACGACTGCAGTACTCTTCTTTGATCATTTCCTTAAAAGTTTCCCATGGGGTGGCGTTGGCAGCAACCAACCCTAGCATCTGAACCTGAGCGTTCCACCATGTGAGGGCTAAACCCTCGAGAGTACCAGTGGCATACTTCACCCTGCGCGCCTCAGGGCATTCACACATTTCGAACACAGATTCTAGCTTCTCAAACCAGTGTAGGAGACCTACTGCTCCTTCAGTGCCGCTAAAAGTAGTCGGTCGGCAGTCCATGAAAGTCTTAAAAGTGCACACGGGTGGCTGAACGTGTTGACCTAATGTGGGCGAAAGAAAAGACAGACTTTAACACAAAAGTTGGTTCACGAGAGTAGGATTCTAAAGATCCTAGAATGAGTTCGGACTGCAGGATATACCTCCTGCGTGTGCAGCTGCAAGTGCTGCGGCAACTCGTTCGTTAATCAGAGCCGTCAACTGGGCTTGTGTCATGTTAACGCGTCCAGACATGATCTTCATATCAAGAAGAACGTGAGTGAGAGGGGTTCGCGAAAGTACAATGATAGGATAGAGTAAGCACACACGTGTTCGAGCAACAGTAGTTATACTAACCAAGCATACCATAAGCAATGTACTATGTAACTAACAAGTAGGCAATATATACACAGATCATATCACCTAGAATGTCGAGCCTTGCATGTGGAGTGAAGCATCGTTGTGGACCGTTGAGCACTGTACAGGTTATAGTCTGGTTTTAACAAAAACGTTTTTCCCTTTATTAAAACCAAGTTCTCTATAACCAATGGCTCTGATACCAATCTGTCACACCCCCAAAATCCACCTGCGGAGTACTACCGCTTGGAGGCGTGACTGACCAGGATCCAGCCACCAATCATATTGAACAAGCATATAAATAGTTATAAAAATCCAACCAATACAATTGGTGTTCAAACAAAACATAGTTAGGTTGCAAGCGGAAGCATAAGTCTTAATTCAAAACGTAAGTTTAATTGTTTCATAGTTTAACATGGCACACAGTCGTCCATGTCCCACAACGACCCTCCTCCATGCAAGCTCCAGCTAAGAACCTAAGGACCTGCAAAGCATGTAGTAACGAGTCAACAACAAGTTGAGTGAGTTCACGGTTGGGTGTTCGTTTTAAGTTGTTTCGAAAACAGTTTCCTTTAGCTAGCATCCTGCCGTGGGGGTTACCCCATAGTTAAAAACGTGACTTGTTTATTCCCGGTTACTCTGGCTGTCCAGCCGTGGGGGCTACCCCGTGTTAGTTATCTGGCATTTCGGCCGTGGGGGCTACCCCATGTATACACTAGACTCGTTACCATATCGACTGCTGACTGTAGTCATGTTTATGTGCCCTGAAACTATCAATGTCTATCATCATTGACGTGCCCCAGATCCATTAGTTCACGCCCGTCCTCTGCGGCACGGTGTGAGGTTTGTCAGACCTAAATAGCGCTATCTAACTAATGACCCGCTCGCCATTGGCCCGGCGATTAAGTCGATATAAAAAGGAGGGACTTCGTGATAGAGTTTTGGTCTAGTACGAGTTATCTGTCCGTGAGGACGAGGAATTACATTCCTGAACCTTTGCTGTCCTACCCAAGGAGGACGAGGAACCCAGTTCCTTAACCACATTCCCAACCCAGGGAATCCCATGCTTTGTAGAGGGTGTGAACTCACCTTGGTTTGCTCGGTAGAAACACAGAGAAGTCAAACAAGCAATGTTGTGGCTACTCACGTCCTATCATAGTTGTATCATACAATCAGGTTCGTATTCAAGTAGTGCACGTATGTTTCTAGCATAATGCATTCAAGTATCGTTCATGGCATACACGTTTAATCATGGCAGATCAACAATATTCACGTTCAAGTAACATATACGGTCTGTGCATTAGGCCCAAGAGTCCGGCCCAATCAATTAAGTCCGAATGAGGTGCAAGCCCAAACAGCGTGTATCTATGTATAGTTTCGAGTCGCAACTAGGCGTTTGCGACTCGCAACCTGAGTCGCAATCATGGTTTCGGTTCGTGTTGTTTTGGTCTCGAGTCGCAACCGGACTCGTAACCGGGGTTTCGAGTCATACGGTTTATGTGCTGATCTCGTGTGGTTTCGAGTCGCAACCAGGTGTTTCCGACTCGCAACCGATGTCGCAACCGGGAGATTTCGACTCATCATGCAGTGGTTTCGAGTCGCAACTGGAGGTTTCGGTTGGACAACTGCTGATTCGGTACAGTGTACTATCCAATGGAAATTTGATTTCATGTAACAGTTTGTACCATCCACTTAAACATGTTTTCTTGTCTAGCAACTTACTAAAATGGATCAAACAGCAAATTTCAAATGTTCATCACACACTCATATCATATTCAACAAGTTCTTCATATATTCAAATAGTTCATCATGATCATTCAAGCTTGTTCATTCACGTATTCAAGTCATGTTCATATCATATTCAAAACATATTCAACATGTGTTCATAACTCTTACATTTTCGGACAAGCATCATAATACCTAGACTAGATACCAAGATCATTAAGCAAGACATTTACCATTCAACATTCAATCATAGTCAAGCATACATTATTCATCCCAACATAATCAATACATTAACCTATCATCATCATCAACCGAATGTAGACACATGACATAGAACATTTATGCATCGATTACTTAAACACTAACTCATCAACAATGTATACCATCATATTAATCAAAACATCATGAACACTAACCAACAAGCATCATAAACACTAACCGGTTGATGAGTTTCAAAGGGTGAGTATGAAGCTTCCAAACGGGTATGTGTGTGTTGATCCGAGAGCCCCTAATGTCACCGGTTTGAGCCCGAGGATGAAGGAGGAGAGGTGATGTTTGGTGTTTAGGGTTTTAGTGAGAGGGAGTAGGAGAGTGTGTGTGTGTTGGAGGAGTATGAGTGTTGTTGCCCAAAGAATGCCAAGTGTGGCTATCACTAAGGATATATAGTTGTTCCACATGGGTGCACCCTAATGGGTCTTCGAATGGGCTAAGTGTGTGTGTGTGGCCAACCGGCCCATGTGTTGCATTGTTCACTCGAGACCACATGGTCTCGAGTCGGGTTCTTGTGTCTCGGTTCATATACATACTCGCATACATACACACAAGCATACATATAACATAACACATAATCATATAAAAGGTTCACTTATCATTCATTAATTCATCAAATCAATTAGTCACTAGTCGTTCAAGCATACAACGAAAGGTTCTAAATTTCGAGTTGTCACAGATTCGAAACATGAAATGCTATGCTAGAATCCGCGAGACGGATTCGAAACATGAAATGCTATGCTAGAATCCGCGAGACGGATTCGAAACATGAAAGAAGTTAAAGTATGAATGCAATGCTTGAATCCGTGAGACGGATTCAAGGGATGAAAAGCGTATATGCAATGTTTGAATCCGCGAGACGGATTCAAGGAATGAAAGATATGAATGATGCAAATTCCTTGTGGAATTGGTTATGATAAGCGAAAGCTGTAACAAGCTATGCACGTCGACCGGTTCAAGTTGAACAAGTCGAGTGAGGATAAGGTACCATCCGTTTAGAACGAGTGGTCGTGAATGCAATAACGAATGTATGAAGTTCAATCCGTTATACGGATAGAACGGAAGATCTATGTTGAAAGCAATTAACCCGATGTTACCGGGTCGTAAGTGGTATGCTTGAATCTCATTATGAGAGTATATGCTATTACCCAATTAAGTGGATAATCGAATGCGTGAAAGAAATGAAAGTATATAAGCGGATGAAACCAAAAATGTTGGAATGGGCATGGCGTAATATGGAAAGCTTGGTTCTAATAGTTGACGTAGGAATGAAAACTATGTCATTAAGAAGTGAAATTTTAATGTTTTGAGTAAAATATACGAGTATTAGTTAAACTCTTGTATGATGAATGTGCATGATACGTATACCTATGTAACTTAAGTAAATGCGCGAAATGAGAGGAATAGTAATGTAGAAAGATGTTAACTATGGAGTTAAGCATGTAGACGTGATTATGGAATGAATGAATAAACATGTAGTGATGATCATCACTAAGAAACTATCATGAGGCAAGAAGTTGAGGTCTAAAGATATATATATTTTAGAAGCATGTTATTTAGGAGGGATGGTAGTAACCGGTAAGTAAAGGATTATGGTCCCGTAGATATGAGCGAGGTTTCGGGGACGAAACCTCTTTTAAGGGGGGTAGACTTGTAACACCCCAAAACCCGAATATTTATATTCGTTAAAATGTTATGATATGATACATCAAGAAATAAATAACTAGGCTATTTAACCTACTTAAATGTATGGTTAAAATTATTAAAAGATTGAATGTGGTAAAATGTTTCGCAAAGCAAGCAAGGGAGCAAACTAGAGGGACCAAAACCGTTAAGTGGGAAACATGAATTTATAAAATAAAAATCAAAACACCCCACACACACATAGGGTGTGTGTGTGTGTCGACATCAGGAAGAGAAAAAGGGGTTCAACCCTAGTTTCATTATAATCATCAAATTGAAAGGGGAATTCAGCTCGGATCTAATGCATGAACATGAATTTATGATCATCTAGCCCTATAAATCACTTGGTAAGTTGTAATTTATGATTTGGTGATTTTGATATGAAGTGGGTTATGATCAACCCACGAATTAGTATGAGATTAAGCATGTATATGTGTTAGCATCATCTTAGGAAACATGTGCTAGGCATAATTTTGATTAATTGATGTTTAAAGATAAAAACCCACTAAGTTGAGTGATGAAGATGACATGGGTATTTCATCATGTTCAATTCTTGTTCAAATGTTGAGGTGCCATATTGAATATGATGGAATCTCGTTAGATGAATTGAAAGGAATGTGTTGTTGTTATATTGATGAACTATGTATGAACTTGGAGGATTATGCATGAATTAGTTGTACATTGTGCATTAAATTGTGTACGCACACCAAGTGTTTGATGAAATGCCTCGTATAAGCTAGTATGTGAAATTGTATGCTAAACACCGGATGAACATGTGAAGAGGTTGAAATTATGTCGAATTACTAGCGTTGAATAAAGTTGTCAACTAAAGAATGATGAATATGTTAGTATGTGTTGAATTGATGATACGTATGCATGTATGTAGTTAGTCGATCATGTGCTTAGGTATATGTGTGTGTCCTACACCATGATTATGAAATATAAATGGTATATTGTGTATGTGACTAGGTGATCATGTAGTTGTTAGTGTCATACAACATTATGTATGAAATAAACATAGTGTCATTGATATGGTTCACTATATCAACATGAATGCGTGGCCATAAGTTGGAAGTTATATGCTAGAAAGTTGACTTTCTGAAAGTCAACCGAGAATTTATAACATGGTTAGGCATTATGACACAAATGTAAGAATCAAGAGATCATGGAATAAGTGTAGACCAATTGTGCGTTATGTGTGATAACGAAATGGTATTTCGGAGATATTGAACTATGTGGTTGACAAGTCATGTCGTATGCGTGTTAGTGAAAGTAAAATAGATAAGAGTTGGAAAAATGTGTGTTAATATGAATGAGCATGAATACTAACATAGTCATGGCATGACGACATGAAAGAATAGGAACCACAGTAGCACGGACCAAGCGTGGAAGGCTAACGGGTCAAGATGAGGCAAGGAAGAGGTTACAAACACGGATGCACAAGGTAAGTGATTCCCGTAATCACTTCTTAGTTTGTTTAAGTAATATAGCGTTTTAATTAAATTAAACATGATGTTTGAAGTTAAGTATATGTTGAAGTCTTTCGTCGTAAATGATGGAATTGAAGTTGACCAAAACGCCCTTGATGGGTGTTTTGGGCAAATGATCGTAAAAGTAGTTTAAGAACAAATTATTTGATTAGTGTAATGTTTTGGTCAAGTATGAAAGTGAGGAGTAGGGTCTTGTGAGTCAGAAACGTTTTAATGCGCAATTACCCTTAACGGGTCAAAATAAGCTTATGAGCGCAAAAGAGTGAAATAAGATGTAAAGTGTCCGGGAATGAATCTTTTATGACAAAAGTCCTTGATATCATCAATTCATATGAAGTTAAGGTCTAATAAGCAAGTTATGTGGTAGAATTATGAATGGGTCAATTAATAGTAAAAAGGGTAGTAAGCCGAAGACTTAAAATCTGGAATTTTGTTAATCCGGATGTCGGATCTTAACACCATAAGATGGGGAACTAAATTACGGACGCGTAGGAAAAAGAATCGGGTAAAACGGACCAATAACGAAGAAGTTATGACCGTTTCCGTGAAACGCGGACGTGCTGGAAATCTGCAGCAACCAGCTGCAACTTGCTGATCAAAATAAGGCAGTCGCGTAGCGCGACTGGTAAGGCCCCTGGCCGTCGCGCTACGCGACGGTGGCACGTTTCAGCAAAAGTTGTTTTCAGGTCTCGTTTTGGCTTGGGAACTCGTTTAAACGCGTTTTAAGTTGCGTACGACTATTTTAACATATGTTTTATGACCATTAGAGTAAGCGCACTTGTAGATGGGTATGTATGTATGTTTGTATATCTATATATAAGTATGTAGAAATGTATGAAAGCATGTGTGTATCTACATGAGCATGCTTATAAGTATGTGATCAAGAATAAGCGAATGTGTGATGGTATGTATGAGAATAGGTATGTATGAGTTGGGTTTGATACACGTAGGGTTGTATGTATGTAAGATGTATAATGTCATGTGGGTATTATTATGATGTTGGTATGTGTACATATAAATACGTATATAATGATGTAGATGTGTGTATATGTAAGTATGCTTGTAGATTACTATGTATGTATTAACGCGTCAAACGTATTTAGAAACGTATGTATGCGAGTAGGTATGTATGTATGTATGTATGTATGTATGCGAGTCGGTATGTATGTATGTAGTTATGTATGTATGTAAGTAAGTATGTGAAGACGTAATCATGTATGTATGTAAATAGACGCGTAGGTATGCAAGTAAAGGTATGTATGTATGTATGTATGTACGTAGTTACGTATGTATTGTATACGTGGTTTCAATACATTTATGTATTGACGATTATTCGCAATGTGCCTCGAGAATGAAATGTAATGCAATACATTATTGAAGTTTCGCCAAGGATTAGACACCAGATGGAATGCTTGAAACTAGAAAGTTAAAGGGATGAGAAGTATATGTGGATCGAACATAGCAAGGCTACATTATTATGGATCTTGTTTGTGCATAAGTTTGCTAATGATGCGTATGTTTGTGGTGGGTGCAGGTTGTACGAATCACGGATTATCCTCACGAGGAGTAGCGATCGAAGACCGAGTCACAACATAGATTGTACGGGAATGTCTAAATATGTAATTTAGTGATGATAAGTTATGTTTTATATTATAAAATGAATTTTAAGAATGTAAAGACGTATATAACGAAAGAAAATTTTATGGTACGAATTTCCGCTGCGACTTTTGCCATGTACGAATATGGGTGTAACAGTTTTAGATATGCCTTAGGGTTCCTATAGGACCGTATTACATGTTAGTATAACCCTCTGAGATGATACTATATGGTTCCTTTGAAATCCGAATCATCTGCAAGTTTTCGTTAAATGCTTAAATGTTGACCATTATGCCCTTTTGATATTAAAGAGTGATTTTTGAAAATGTGAGAGGACAAAAACCTTTATTACTAATTTATAAGAATGTCCTAAAAATTTGACATCAGTTCATGGTCTAAAATAGAAGTTATGCGCGATATCGTAAAATGAAAGCTTTTTATTAATTAAATGGCATTTTTAGTATAAATCACATTTAAACCCAAATTTTGACACCAAATTTTCTACCCACTGATGTACTATAATATTTAGGGAATTTTGGAAATTTTTATTAAATTTTAAACTGATCATAACATAAGAGTTCATGCATAGGCTCGGTAATTGACAATAATGCCATTTTTTCTAATAAAATGAGTTTTACACATCCTTTACATGTCAAACCTTTTTATACTGATTTTATATATTAAATAAATTATTTTAAACAATAGAGGCTGATCAAAATCTCAGATTTCTTTAATCTACCCGAATATCGTCAAATACCGACTTTTATGCGATTTAGGCGCATAGTATGGTTTAAAACCATATTTGGCACCTAAGGCTTGTTACCTACTGATGTTATGGATAACTTTTTATACTTTAACAGTAAGTATAAGTTTTAAACTCAGATTTCCAAATTTGACCCTTATAGCATATGTGAAATGACCAAAATGCCCATACGGTGCATAGTTTGGCCTTAAATGACAAATTTCACACACACACACACACACACACACACACATATATATATATATATATATATATATATATATATATATATATATATATATATATATATATATATATGACATCTTACTGATATAACTTATTAAAATAAATATTTTTACTGATTATTCTAGACCAGAACCACAAATTACTATTTAACCTCTCTAATAAACATTAAAATGACCAAAATACCCTTATGGGGCTTAAATTGGTTTTAAATTCATTTTGGGCATAATGGAAGGTATCCTACTGATATTATAAGATATTTAAAGCATATTAACTTGTGGAACCTGTACATGACTCATTTGGTTACCCGTTATGCATATTCGCGTTCGGTACGGCTTATGTAACTACTTTGCATAAATTAACCGAAACGGGTCAAACCTTATCATTTTCACTTCAAAATCCAGAATATATTTAGTTTACCCATCTTACACAAGTCCTCATACTTGTTGGGTTTAAAATACATTCTAATCCGATCTTCGCTTAATCTTGCGTTTTGAACCGTAAACCTTTCATTAAAACTAACCGGTCTAAGTTAAGACTTAAATAAGGCCTGTTAGGAATCTAATAGGTTATTAAAACCTTCGTTCCAGATTTAGGAGCCCAGTAAAAGCTACCTGTGTTTGCTGATTGATATACGACTGAGAATAATATTATATTTTTGCTCAGATAAATACTTTTAACTTATTTTCCGTTATACGGGCTTGGGATACGGTATTTAATAATACCGTGTCACACCCGCTTGTAGCGGAAACGCAAGGTGTGATCTGTCTGGTTTTCATTGCATAAATATCGATGTACATGAACAAACTATATGAATAAAACATACTCCATTGCCATTACATAGTGTTTCAAAAGATTACAACGTAAGTTTAGTGTGTCGGTTACAAACCATTAACATGAAAATAAAGCGTTATTGTTTCATACATTAACTTGAAATAAACTACAAAGGTTTAAACCATCATATTTCCGCAAAGAGGCGGAATATAATAGTTAAACCCTTCAAAAGATGGCATGGAGTTCCTGTGCTTGTTATCTTGACTGGAAAATCCGACATGGTCCTTTAATTCCCTGAAATACATGTTAAGTTTGGAAAACATCAACAAAAGTTGGTGAATTCATGCAATTTTAGTTGTAAACGATGTATGAAAAATGTGAGTTGTAGTATGTAAAAGCGTCAATGAAATCGTTGATCATTAATGTTTTGCAAGGACATTAATATGTGTGCCGAAAGAGGAAGCAAACCAACCCTAGACGATTTTATGCCGATTCCTATCGACTGGGACACAAACGCACTCTTCTGTATGGGTTCACGACCAAGAGTGGGGCTCGCCAAAACCCATTAGATCTAAGCCTTTGTTCCTTGGTCCAAACTGGATTAATGGTGCTTATAGTATGGCCCTAATTCGCACATGATCTATGGTGTTTCATTACCTAACTTTAACATACTATTGAACATGTATCCTCCCCGATAGTTGTAAAGTTGTAAAACATTTAAATGAATAGGGGAACATGAACTCACTGAATTGCGTCCGTGAATAGAAGTAAATAAGATCTCACGTGCGGTCGTCCTGAATAGCGTGGCGACCTACAAACGTTCTTATTTTTGTTAGACACTTCGGTCTTTGAAAAGAACTTGAGTACAAGTCTTGTGTCTTGAGTATATGTAAGACTTGTATGTCTTTACTGTTCGTTAACTGTGTATTCGATGTATGAGTTGTTCAATTGTTCGTTAACTGTGTATTCGATGTATGAGTTGTTCAATTGTTCGTTAACTGTGTATTCGATGAATGAGTTGTATAGTCGGATCTCGTCCGCTGAATCTCGTGTCTTGTATGTATCATTTGTATAGTCGTGTTTCCAATAATAGTATCATTGGGCCAAGCCCATGTTTTCAAGTTATTGGGCTTAAATAGTGCTGGGCCTTAAATAGTGTTGGGCCTCAATAGTGTTGGGCCTCAAATAGTGTTGGGCCTCAAATAGTGTTGGGCCTCAAATAGTGTTGGGCCTCAATAGTGTTGGGCCTCAAATAGTGCTGGGCCTCAATAGTGTTGGGCCTCAATAGTGTTAGGCCTCAAATAGTGTTGGGCCTCAAATAGTGTTGGGCCTCAAATAGTGTTGGGCCTCAATAGTGTTGGGCCTCAAATAGTGTTGGGCCTCAATAGTGTTGGGCCTCAAATAGTGCTGGGCCTAAATAGTGTTGGGCTTGAATAGTGTTGGGCTTGTATAGTGTTGGGCTTGAATAGTGTTGGGCTTGTATAGTGTTGGGCTTGAATAGTGTTGGGCTTTGGCCCATGTGTTTGGTGTTTGGGCTTAGCCCATGAATTTATGTTAAGCCCACTAAGAAAAGTAAGCCCATTTGTAGAAAATTAGCCCATTAAGTATAATAAGCCCATTTGTTTATAAAAATAGCCCATTAAGTATAATAAGCCCATTTGTTTATAAAAAATAGCCCATTAAGTATAATAAGCCCATTTGTTTATAAAAAATAGCCCATTAAGTATAATAAGCCTTTCATTTTTATAAAAACCCTTTTTATAAAAATTTACTAAGTATAGATGTTAGTAAATAAAAGCATAATAGTTTTTATAAGTTTCTAAACATCCGAAATTTGTTATCGAAAGGATACTTATATTTCGTGTCGAAAGATCGTCTAACGTCGTAGTAACTCCCCGGATTGGTAATTAACTTATGTAGTCGTCCGTCGTTCATTTTGACCATAATTGGTGTCCGATTATTAGAATCGTCCGTAACTCGTTTTAAGGCGTAATTATGTGAAGTCTCGTAGGACTTTTGTTATAACGTGTTTTGAGTTTAAAGGTGACATGAGATTCAAGTTCCTACAATGATATATATAACTAATACACCAAGTAATATATCACACAAAAATTGTTAAAGTAACCAAATATATATTTTCAAAAAAAATATATATTTTTCTTGTCTTTTATTTTGTAAACCCTTCTTTAATAACCTTTTTAAATCTTGTAGAGATTTACCCAAAAATGTCGTTATTTTATAAAATAAAGTTTTTATAAAAATTGGCCATATAACCTTTGTATTTTTGTCTTAACCATGTTTCAATAAACATATCATTTTCTTTAGTAAATCAACAACAATTTATTCAACATCTTCACTAAACATTATGAGACTTTTATAACATGAAATTATCAAGATGATATCCAAATCATGTAGGGTTTTAACCATGATCATTTCATATGCTAACAAGTTCAAAAACCAAGTTACATTTTAGTTTTAACAACTTTTATAAAAATCTCTAGTTGTATGTTAATTTTTATAATCTTGTGAAAGTCTTGTTTTTATATAAAAACCCTAAATACTTTCACAAGATTAATAGTTATGATCATCCATATAACCCTTTATGTTAAAAACCATTTAACATAAACATGTATGATTATTAGATCATATTTTTAAAACACCTTCTAACACTTTATTTGTATTCTAATCATCATAACAACATCAAATATGCATATCACAAGTCTTAAATCACAATATAAACCAACATAATTATATGATGATTTTTTTTATCTTTGCTTCTTTGTATTTTTCTTGTTCATTATGTATGATTATATATGGTTATTATTAATTATAATAACAATCATAAACATAATATTTATTAAAAAAATAGAAGCTTACTTCTAGCTCTAGGCTAGGGATGATCTTTAGAGATTATTAAGAACTAAGAAGATGATGATCTTGATGTTAGAACACTTTTGTATGGATAAAAATCCTTTCTTTCACTTCCAAGAGCTTTAGATCACCTTATGTTCCAAAGAAATCCATGTTGATCATGAAGGAGATGATAAAAATTATTGGGTTTTTGTGGGTGTTCTTGAGAAAAAGATGAAGATAATGGGAGTGTTCTTGGTGTGTAATGAAAGATGAAAGTGATGAAGTAATGAGGTTTAGACTTAATGGCTAAGTGTTGAAAATAATCACCAAACTTATTCCACTTGCAACACAAAGTAATTAGCTAGATATTTTACCACATTAAACAAGGGGGTGGGACCCCTTGTTCACGGTTACAAGGTGGGGGGGGGGGGGGTCTCATGTGGTAAAATGTGTTAGTAAATTTTTAAGACTTAAAAAGAATTAGAAAGATGTAAGTGTTAAGGTGTTTAGGTTATGCAATTTTCCGAGATGTTTCGTGACTTGTAATAACCATAAACTAGCTTCGCAAGACCAAAAAAAATATTAACTAGTTCGCTAGTTGTGCCAAAATGTAGTTCGGATAATTGTTTAGTGCTCGTTTCACTAATAAATAGTCGAAACGTTCTCTTATGGAAGTTGTAGGGAAAATTTCCGTTATGTGTGAAATTGATATTCCATAAATATTTTCATATGAAATTGGTGCATAAACATCAATTTTTGCATCTTGTATTAAAATACAATTGCTGAATTTTTGCGGACAATTCATGAAATGGTCATTTTTAGCGCATTTCGGACAGTTTTTAGTGCTACCGGGCATTGGTAAATTATTGATCGAACTCTTGTATTCCCATATAGGGTTTAATATATAATTGATGTTGGACTCTCATCCGAGTTCTAAAGATGTCATTTTAGATGTTTTCTGCGGATCCGGAGTTTTCGTCAGCACTCTAGTTCACTAGGCACTACTCTAGTTGTTTCGATGAATTGTTTGCACTATTTCAAATGTACCCAATAAAAAAAATGAATCATGTGTAATAACCAATGAATATTCCATGAGTTTTCTAAGATGTATACCATGTAATCATGCAGTCAGCATATTCAAAACACATGCTTGTATAATGTAAATCACTGTTTTAAATGTAAGTAAATTACCCGAAAGTGGCAGTTGTCACATACCGCTTGGTCGAGTATTGAATATTTAATCGATTAGTGGTTAAATAATTGAAATAACCCGTTTTAATCTGTTGTGTTTGGTACAATGCCTTTGGGGGGTTAATGACCGTGTCCTGGATATCCTCGGCTTATTAATTGAATGTCCATGACTTAAGCACGGGGTGTAGGCATACACCTGATAGTCGCGTATGTAAAAGATATAACCACTTGTTGAGGATAACTCGCCGTGGGATTATATTAGTGGTGTGTCTATTAATCTTTAACCCGTTACTTCTAACCCGGGCTACTGATTGGACGACAAACATATAAATCTTTATACAAGATTATTTTTATATAATTGTCTCAAGTTATAAAAGATTTTATGCCTTGTGCATCCAAATAAATTTTATAAATGTTTTTCAAAAGAGTCAGTTAATTGTATTTAACAGTGTAAACTGACGTATTTTTCAAAAAAGGTTAAGTGCAGGTACTACGCGTAATGGGCTGGCTACTCCTAGTATCAAATAAAGAGTCTTGCAAGCTTTTGATGCTTAAATCTGTTGAACACTATTTCTTTTTATTTTAGATCCGCCTGTGGATCCACTTACAAATCCGTTGTGTAATATTTTATGTTACTTTCAACTCGGTTTGTATAAATTACTTTTAGACTTTCGTTGTGCATTAAACTATGATTAATTGACTATGATGATATCAACTATGTCACGATACTCCCCACCGGTAATATGTGGAAATATTGGGGTGTGACAGCATCTAATGGAAGATAATCTTGATAGAAATAAGTATCAATCAGTTCAATACAGAACAATAGAAGGTTACCTAACTGAGCTACACAAAAGTATACTTCTCTATTCACAGTTTTGCCAATATGAGGGATTGTCAAAACACGTGATGGTGTTTGTCCAAAGTAAGTGTCACGGCCCCCGACCCGGTGTTACCCGTTTCAGGAACTGCGAGACAGAAAACCCGTTGTATTGGTTATTTTGGCAGCGGAAATTTTAACAGGATCTTTTAAACTGAAAATGCCCAATTATTTTATTTCACAATTTGGGACAAACCCCATAATTTACAATAAAGGAAATTTCACGGGGAAATTCCCTGTTTATACAAAAACATGTTTATTTATTTTATTTACTGAGCCACATTCTTCAAGCTGGTGTGCTACGAGACACCTTTCCTGGTTCACAGTAAATCACCTGAAACATGTTTAAAAAGATTTTATCAGCGGGGAAATACTGGCGAGTCACTCAAGTTATGAAATGACACATTAGTTATAGATTACAGCATAAGAGCGATTACAATGGCCCCTATCTTATAATTATCTGTCCCCGTGTCACACCCTGGTGACGATGGTCATACCACCATTGGGTCCTTTCACCCAATAGTGATGATTATCACTGTTAAAAGTGAGAAACAATAGTAATGTACACAATACCCCACTTGCCAGTAATTTAAGATAACCAAGACTTAATCCCTGTAACATATAACTGGAAAACATTTGGGTATTGTAAAACACTGTTGATAAAAAGAGAATGACTCACATTGCAAGTTTAACTGGACGAAACCTTGCCTACTGATTTAGCCTTGTAACCTAGTTAAATAACAATGCACACGAAACTAGGTCAGTAACTTAATACAACATTTACGATAAACTCATGAAATCAAAACCCTCACAACGAATGACAAAGTATAGCCCGAATTTGGGCAGCACTTAAACATCCATCGGATCGGTTTCAATTGATCGGACATTGTATCGTAGCAGTGATCGAGTTAGTACCCTGTACTCGTAGCAGTGTTTCCCTAAGTGAAAATTTGAATTTGAGCAGTATGTTTCGTCTTTTAGAAAGTTTTACGAACACAGATGAAAAGGCCAGGCTCGATTCAATTTATAGCTGAAATTTGGGTTTTACGCGGCCCGCGTAAACTCAAGAAAGATCATACGCGGCCCGCGAGGGCCACCTATTCTACGATTAGGGCTAGCGTGTCACGCGTAGGTCCGCCACGTGTCTGACTCGTGGACTGAACGCTTATCCGGTCGAAACACCTATCTGTCGCGGCCCGCATAGACTATCCTTAAGTCTTACGCGGCCCGCGAGCGACCCATAAATTTTGATTTTCTTGATTTTTTAATATGGATTAGGGTTTTAGGGGTCCGGATACTACTTACGGGTCGTTTTGGGACATTTTTGGCAGGTCCTTACATCCTCCCCTCCTTATTTAAAATATCGTCCCCGAGATTTACTGAAATAGGTAAGGATATTTTCGCTTCATTTCCGATTCCAGTTCCCACGTGTACTCAGGTCCTCTTTTTGAATCCCACTTGACCTTGACCAGAACTAGTCTTTTGTGCTTGAGAAACTTAACCTTTCTGTCTTCTATTTGAAGTGGTTTCTCCACAAATTTTAGCTTTTCATTTACCTCTATGTCTTGAAGAGGTACTACCAGGGACTCGTCAGATAAACATTTCTTGAGATTGGATACATGAAATACGTTGTGTACTCTAGCTAGTTCTTCTGGTAGTTGTAGGCGATAGGCGACTGGCCCTATGCGTTGGATTACTGGGAAGGGTCCTATATACCTTGGACTCAGCTTCCCTTTCTTACCGAACCGAACTACCCCTTTCTAAGGAGAAACTTTTAAGAGTACCTTGTCTCCCACTTGAAGTTCTAGCGGCTTGTTTCGATTGTCTGCATAACTCTTCTGGCGATCTTGAGCTGTTTTCAGTCTTTCCTTGATCTGAGTTATCTTGTCGGTGGTTTCCTGTACAATCTCAAGACCTGATAATTGACTTTCTCC
Organism: Helianthus tuberosus; assembly: GCA_030545235.1. Lineage (NCBI taxonomy): Eukaryota > Viridiplantae > Streptophyta > Magnoliopsida > Asterales > Asteraceae > Helianthus > Helianthus tuberosus. The sequence goes on along the minus strand of JARYGA010013399.1, from coordinate 8,270 downwards.
TATTTCTGCCCAACAAACGGGAGTTCTACACTTCCGTCCATACAATGCTTCGAATGGGGCAGCTTCGATGCTTGCATGATAACTATTATTATAGGAGAATTCAATTAAGGGTAAGTGGTCATCCCAGTTTCCACCAAAATCTATTACACATGCTCTGAGCATGTCTTCCAAGGTTTGGATTGTCCTTTCACTTTGTCCATCTGTTTGGGGATGGTATGCAGTACTCAAATTTAATCGGGTCCCCATCGCTTCTTGGAAACTTGTCCAAAAGTGCGAGGTGAAACGACTATCCCTATCTGATACTATGGAGAGTGGAACTCCATGTAAGGATACTACCTTGTCTACGTAGAACTTTGTTAATCTTTCCATGCTAAAGGTTTCCTTCATGGGCAGAAAATGAGCTGATTTGGTTAATCGATCCACAATTACCCAAATCGCGTCGTTACCTTTTCTGGTTTTGGGCAACTTAGTAACAAAATCCATTGTTATTAGTTCCCATTTCCAGACAGGCATTTCTAATTGTTGGAGTAACCCTGAAGGTTTCTGATGTTGTGCCTTAACTTGTGAACAGGTCAGACACTTAGATACATATCTAGCTATGTCCTTTTTCATTCCTATCCACCAGAAGTTATTTTCTTAAATCTTGGTACATCTTGTTGTTTCCAGGATGCATGGTATATCTAGACTTATGGGCTTCTTCTAAAATCTTATCTCTTAAATTTCCTTGCTTAGGTACCCAAATCCTTTTCTTGTGGAATCTCTAAATTCCATCAGTCCCTTGTTCTAATTCTTTTATTCTTCCTTTCATTCCTTCAGCATCATCCTTGATTGCTGTTTCTTGAACATTCTTCAATTGTTCCATTAAATCTACTTGAAGATTTAATCTAAGAGCACGAATTCGTCTTTTTTATTTCATGATACTTACGACTTAAGGCATCTGCAACTACGTTTGCTTTTCCTTCGTGATATTGAATATCACAGTCGTAATCACTTAAAATTTCCATCCATCTTCTTTGTCTCATGTTTAATTCTTTTTGCCCAAATATATACCTTAAGCTCTTATGATCTGTATAGACTGTAAACTTACTTCCATACAGATAGTGTCTCCAAATTTTAAGGGAAAAAATTATTGCTCCTAATTCTAAGTCGTGAGTCGTACAATTCTCCTCGTGCTTTTTCAATTGTCTTGAGGCATACACAATTACCTTTTTGCGTTGCATCAACACACATCCTAATCCTAGCTTAGAAGCGTCACAATAAACTTCAAAATCTTCTGTTCCTTCTGGTAATGCAAGAATTGGGGCATTTGTTAACCTTTGCTTTAAAATCCTGAAGGCCTCTTCTTGCTTGGGTCCCCATTCAAACTTAACGGTTTTACAGGTCAGCTTAGTTAATGGCACAGCTATCTTATAGAAATCCTTAATGAAGCACCTATAGTACCCAGCTAATCCTATAAAACTTCTAACTTCCGTAGCTGATTGCGGGACTTTCCAGTTCGTGATCGCTTCTATCTGGGAGGGATCTACGTGAATACCTTCGTGATTCACCATGTGTCCTAAAAATTGCACCTCCTGCAGCCAAAATTCACACTTCGAGAATTTGGCGTAAAGTTTATATTTTCTTAACAAAGTTAAGAGTGCTTGTAGATGCTTACAATGCTCGTCCTGACTTTTGGAATAAATAAGTATATCGTCGATGAAGACAATTACAAATTTATCCAAGTACGGCTTACAGATTCTATTCATCATGTCCATGAATGCTGCAGGAGCATTTGTTAATCCAAAGGGCATGACTGTAAACTCGTAATGACCATACCTAGTTCTGAAAGCAGTTTTAGGTATGTCTTCCCCCTGCACCTTCAATTGATGGTATCCTGAGCGCAAGTCTATCTTAGAAAAATATCTAGCTCCTTGAAGTTGATAAAAAAAATCGTCAATCCTAGGTAATGGGTATCGATTTTTAATTGTAACCTTATTTAATTCCCTATAATCGATACACATTCGCATCGACCCATCCTTCTTTTTTACAAACAACACTGGTGCTCCCCAAGGGGATGAACTAGGTTGTATAAATCCTTTACTCAGCAATTCATCTAACTGCTTTTTCAGTTCTAACATTTCGGTGGGTGCTAATCAATAGGGTGCCTTGGCTATTGGTGTTGTTCCAGGAATTAGATGAATTCTAAACTCTACTTCCCTATTTGGTGGTAATCCTGGTAGCTCTTCTGGGAATACATCCGGGTATTCGGATACTACAAGAATTTCCTTAAGTTCCTTACTTTTAGTGTTAATGATTACCGAAATCATATACACTATTCCTTGTTTTCGCTCATAACTAGCAACTTTCATTACCGAAATGAATTTTAATGGTTTACGCGGCTTATCTCCTGTAATCATAATTACTTCTCCTGTGGGTGTATGAATTTATATGGAATTCTTATCACAGAGGATTCGAGCATGGTTGGCTACTAACCAATCCATTCCTAACACGACATCGAATCCAGCTAAATTCATAGGTAAAAGATTGGCGGAAAATTTATGGCCTGAGAGTTCTATCTTTCCTTTTTGCAAAATCTTATCTATATTAACAGAATTTCCATCTGCCGTTTCTACCGTATAAATATGCCTAAGTTTGGTTAAGGGTTGCTTAAGAGCCTGGCAGAATGAAGTATTTATAAAACTTTGGTTTGCACCAGAGTCAAATAATACTTTCGCATAAACGTTGTGAACTAGGAACGTACCAGCTATCACGTCCGGAGTCAGATCTGCTTCCTGGGTTGTCAGCTGAAAGGCTCTTGCGTTCTTCTTATTAGTTCCTTCAGCAGTTTTGGTCTTGTTGTCAGCTGGTTTGACCAATTTAGGGCAGTCTGGTTTAAAATGCCCAGCTTCTCCACAGTTGAAGCAAATTAGAACTTATAAAAATACATACTTTTACTGATATAATCAGACCTGAAACTCAGTTGCACAATTAAACTCTTTTATGGGCATTAAAATTACCAAAATGCCCTTATGGGACTTATTTTGGTTTAAATTACTTTTTGGGCATATATGTTAACATCTTACTGATGTATTAACATATTTTAAGCATAATAATGATTAAGACCTGTATATAATTTATTTGGTTACCGTTACGCGTTTACGCGTTCAGATCGACTTATGTGACTACTTTACATAAAATAGTCGAAACGGATCAAACCTTATCATTAAGTTCTCAATATCTGATGTCTGTCGTTAAGGACATGCAAAAACCTATTTAAACTATTAGTATAGAATAAGCAGGGTATTGAACCAAGGGAGGACTGTGGAAAGTGTCGTAATGAAAAGTGTTAATTAACTATTACTGAATTAGAAAAAACGGTTTGATTGATTGTGAAAAATAGCTAAATTAACGAATTAAACTTAAGATTTAAATCAATAGGTGAGAAAATGGTTCCTCCAGATTTCAGGTTTTGCAGTTAAGTTCAACTATGTGTTTAATTGTAACCTACATAGACATAGGTATTTAATTCAGTTCATTAATTGTGATAACCAACGACTAAGTGCTCCGGTCAATACATAACGGGAGGTTATCGAATGATTATCAATTACCATCTACAAACCCTAACCCCATGTCAAATATATCCCAATTACTAGAACTCTCGGGAACTGAATGCTTAAAGATTAAGGTTTAAATAAATGTAATTGTTTACAATCAATAAATCAAATCAATGGTGAAAAGCATCGAATGCTTAGATCACCACGGTAAAACAATTGTATCAACACATAGTATTACCTAACTTACAAAAACCCTCCATCCGGAGGAAACCAAAAGAGTTTAGCCGCTCATCTCACACGAAGAATCTTCAAAAGCTTGGATCGATGAAGAAACCATAGTTGATTCGATGATCGGATGGAGAACTATGATGAATTGGAGTGAAAAAGTCTTCAACTTGGAGCCTTGGAGAGCCTTTGATCGAAGTTAGAATGATTGATAATGATCTCCAACTTTCCAAACCCTAATATATACCTTAGAGGGCTTTTTTCACGTTTTTGGACTTTCCCGGGTCGTAGGCTACGAGTCTGAACTCGTAGCTTATAGTTTCAAAATTCGGTGTTGCTGAATATGCAACTCGTAAGCTACGAATCTCAACTCGTAGCCTACGAAATCAAATTTCTGTCCAAATTCCTTCTCAACCATCACCAACTCGTAAGCTACGAGTTGTAACTCGTAAGCTACGATCGAATGCTCACCTCCACTATTCCTCCTTCTCACATCTTTCAGCAAATGACAAATTGGTCCCTGTAGTTTATTTCTTCCATCTTTCTCACAATTATACTATATAATAACTTCCGAGTAAGTACCAAATGGCCCCTCAACGTATGATCTTCTTACTTCTTGCATATATGGACTTCACACAACTTCCACAAAGTACCGAATTAACCCCTGAACTTTATTTTTTCACTTTTCTTCCACTCGAAAGCTTTTATATCACCCGAACAACTTCAAGACTCCCTCTTGAGCTGCAATGTCCCATCCAATGCTTGCAACTTCATCTTTAATCATCATAAATACACTGAATTATGTGCTTTACCTGCAAAACAACTATTTCTCGTAGTTAACTGATTCTAAGCAAGTAAACACATAAAATATACATAAAACTCATTAATTAAACACTCCAAGACTCAGGTTTTACCCTCTCCATCACATTCCCACACTTACCTTTGCTTGTCCCCAAGCAAACCAACTAGAACTAGTCACCATGGCAACAACACCTCTAAACCCCTCAACAGATTCAACCCGTTCAGTCCCAAGTCATACCCATCCCATAGACTGACACAATCGAGATTGACAGCTTGACAAGCAGATGATGCAACTTTAAAAACATAAGACTTGTCTATCTAAAACTAACATGTTTACAATTAGACACACGCTACACATCCCTCACAATGTACTCTCCTCTCGGGTTAATATCTGGACTAGCGTGTAATGTGCTAGTATATAAACACTCCAAAAAGCAAACATGAAATCCTGTAATCATAGACTTGTATAACAATCACGCCTCCACCGTATCATCTAACATGGCACATATCAAAAGGACTTTCGGGTTTTGGGCTTAGGGTAAAGGTAGGAAAATATTTTTAGGTTCTTTTTCTTTTCTAATTGGCTCACAAATAATAACCAAACCGTGACAACTTTATTAAAACACAACTTATACTATTGGGTTGGTTTCTACCCAAGAACATAGACGATATTCACAATACTTATATTTTTTTTCTTTTCTTTTCCACATATTTTTCTATTTTTTTCAATTTTTTTTCATAGCAATATAATCACGGTCAGTTTTTCACAATAGACAATGGGCGAACAAACGAAAGGTAGTTAGGCTCAACAGGGCTACTAAGGGAAATTGGTGAATAACACAAACGAAACACAAACACAAACGGTGTAACAGGAAAATCCTAATGCCTTTATCATATACGTGCACATGTCAAATCCACAGTCTTAGCATGCATCGAATCACACAAGTTCTAACACAGAATAACATGTAGCCTGCACTCAACAAATGAATTCATCATATAATGTATCCTATCCATCTACAGGCTCAAGATCTCACCAAGAAAAGGTAAAAAGGTTGACGACATGTAGCATATGCAATTAAAACATGTTACCCCTAGATAGACATCTCTTTTCAACTCATTTCCTATAAAACACTTGTCAAACCTACTCTCATGAAACTTAAAGGGACAACCATGACAAGGGACTAATCTAGCCTACTACCGGTAAGAAGCCTATTAGTGATTGAAACTTCAGGTTTTCGTATCCAATTAGCATGCTTAAGGCGATGAAAAATTTTAAAATTTTCAAAATTTTCAATTTTTTTAATTTCATCGATTTCAACCACTTTCAATCTCTTCAAGCTTGTCATCCCTTCCCGGGCTTCCACATCCCCACACTTGGGATACATTGTCCCCAATGTATGGTGCTTTTAAAATATAAGCCCGGGAAAACAAACCAACTATCCTAAATGAGCGGCTAACTCATAACAAAACAACCAAAACACATCCCCTAAACAAAACAAAGGTTCACACCACCAAAAACAACAAAACACACCAAAAATACGGTAAGATAGATAAACACATGCACCTGATCATGTGTCTGTAGTGATGCTGCTGTTGCGATCAAGACCGGAAAATACGCATTCAGTATAGGATTTTATGATGTCTCATCGGGGATGTTGCAAAACATCCCCACACTTGAATCATTGCCTCCGCGCAGATAAACGCATAGAAACCTGTCAAAACACAACACACCAAACGAAACCAAAACGAAATACAATACTCTACATCCTCGGGCTGCCTCCCGAGAGCGCTAAGTTTTAGGTCTTCAGCCAGACCGTACCTAATGTACTCAAGCAGGTTCATCTGAACGCTTGCCTCTCCATTTCTCTCCATACATCATCGTCCACTCTTGTGGAAGCTTCGCATCTCCACGCCAGTTGAGTTCAACCTCAGCCTTGTTGCCCCACTCACTCCCACCATCAGGTGGTTCTTCTGCAATTGCCCTTCCTCTCACAGCTGTCTTGTTCACCTGCCTTCCATCATTCGTTAACTCAGACCTGCAAAAATTACCTCCACTCGAACCAATCTCATTAGTAGCACCTGTGGGACTCACATCATTCAGAAGATCATAAGCAATAGATTTTAAAAATACATTGAAATACAGCTTACGATTCTTATAACTTAAAATTACCATCCCATTCCTGCAATCGATTTGTGCATTTGCTGTATATAGAAACGGGCGACCCAAAATTACCTTCGGTTGTACGTAGGTCGGTGCGGGTGCATAATCAACCACCATAAAATCGACCGAGTAGTAGAACTCGCCGAGCTGAATTTCCACATCCTTTACAACCCCTCGAGGTTGCTTTAAACTCGCATCCGCAAACATGGCCATTTGATCAATTGCGTGTAACGGACCAAAGTCGTACTGGTCATAAAGGCTACCGGGAAGAACACTCATCCCAGCTCCATAATCCAACAATGCCTTGTGGATTTTGAACTTTCCCACTCGAATCGGGACGACCGGCTCTCCTGAGTCACACCCATCTCCATCCTCATTTTCGCCACTTAAATCTGCAATCACATGGGAAACAGAAGAAGTTAAAAATTTATCATTCAAATTGTTTTTAGGAACGAAACTTACCCCGCTGAGTGGTATATTCTTCCCGTGCTTGGGGTTCGTTTGAGTGTCACTGGGAAGCTTCCCGTTTTGCTGTTTCAACTCCTTCACATCGGTTGCAAGTTGGGCCATTTGTGTGGTTAATGATTGAACGGCTTTATCTCGCACCTCATCCTTTTGAGCAAGCTTTTGCAATTCAAGCCTTTGATTTTGTAAGTCAAGCTGAATTGCTTTCAACATCTCCATCATATCATTATTCACCTGACCATTACTATGCTGGTAATTTCGTTGGAAACCTGAATTATTGCCCCCTTGATAATTGTTTTGGTTTCGGGGCTGGTAATATTGGTTGTTTCCTTGGAAACCCGAATACCTGTTCCCACTTCCCTGCATCATATTCACCTCATCCAGATTACCGATAATGTTAGGGCACTGATCAGCAATGTGCCCTATATCCCCACAATGACCACAAAACGGAAACTGACCATTTACCTCCGATGGATTCTCTACTGCTCTCACTGTTGACTGTCGTGCACTTCTAGAAGATTGAGCCTTGCGTTTTGACGCCCTTGCGGTTCTTTCTAAATATTCCCAATCATCTTCTTTGTAATTCATTCCAAAAGTACCATTGGATATTGAATTTACATCCCCGGCAACGGCGCCATTTTGATGTCTGTCGTTAAGGACATGCAAAAACCTATTTAAACTATTAGTATAGAATAAGCAGGGTATCGAACCAAGGGAGGACTGTGGAAAGTGTCGTAATGAAAAGTGTTAATTAACTATTACTGAATTAGAAAAAAACGGTTTGATTGATTGTGAAAAATAGCTAAATTAACGAATTAAACTTAAGATTTAAATCAATAGGTGAGAAAATGGTTCCTCCAGATTTCAGGTTTTGCAGTTAAGTTCAACTATGTGTTTAATTGTAACCTACATAGACATAGGTATTTAATTCAGTTCATTAATTGTGATAACCAACGACTAAGTACTCCGGTCAATACATAACGGGAGGTTATCGAATGATTATCAATTACCATCTACAAACCCTAACCCCATGTCAAATATATCCCAATTACTAGAACTCTCGGGAACTGAATGCTTAAAGATTA
>JARYGA010013398.1:0-25931 GCA_030545235.1 Helianthus tuberosus | reverse complement strand
CAAAGTTTGATTGTTCAAGGCTTTGATCGGGTCCCCAGGATAGATTCAATCAAAATGTACGCACCTGCAGCACGTCTGATGTTCAAAATCAACAAGATGAACGTGCAGTGTACATTTCTTCATGGTGTGATTGAAGAAAATGTGTTTGTTGAACAAACCAACAGGGTGTGTGGATGCCTTGGCATGGATTGAACAACCGCACACTACTTCTCAAAGAGAAAGTCAAAGACCTTCGCTGGTGCAATGTGCAAGACCAGCCGGACCCAAAGGTTTATGATCTTGTTGCTGAAAAAGAGATTTCTCAGTAGCTACAAAATCGACTTTGAAATCCACACCGGGTGGATATCCAGTTTGGGAGAGCGCTCAGATTCATTGCAATGCACGAACCAGTTGCAGGATACGGTTTTAAATTCTAATCTCTCCTATACTTGTCGATATTTAAGATGCTTTATGAATTATTATCATCTCGTACAGCACTCTTTGGCTAGACAATGTTGTCATGCTCCGCACCGCTTACCGACGTGCCAACTGATTTTTCCAAAATTCGTTAAATCATTTCTGATTAAAATTATTTTGGTAAACGGCATTGAGGTAAAACATGAGTTAACCGACAGCGGAAAATCGTTTTTGTAAATATCTTTGTGTTTTTAAATTATTGTAAGTTTGTTGATTTTAGGGGGAGTAATTCCAAAATTTGAAAATTCAAAAACATCGAAAAATTTCAAAACCCAAAAACAATAGAAAACAAAAATGAGTTTCCTGGCGAGAAAAAGAGAAAATGATAGTAAATTAGTGGTCTGTCTAAACCTCTTCGAACTGAAATCCAAAATGAAAAATGTTAAGCAGCTCTATATAAGATGTATCGGTAGGCTCACAATCATTTTAAAGTGTGCAGGGTGATATAAATCTTAAATCGACTGAAGACCAGGTGGGAACCGCTCATTGGCATATGGTCTTAGTACCGATATTTCGTTTGAGAGATTGCAAAGGTTCTGAGATATTCGGTCTTTATGCTGTTTATCATCTGGGTATCATGGTTGTTTCTTTTACCGAAATATGACGGAGACGAAGTCTAGATCTTCCATGATACTATACATACGTGTACATATTGCATTCGACCTCAATAAGTGATCAACAATCACATGTCCAATCAAACAAGTGATAATATATCACAGATTCTTTGCGGGAGTCAAGTTCGTCTCTTTGCTGTACGAAAGTACTGACCTGTTCACGGACTTGCTCCTGTGCCTTCATGCATCTGAAAATCAAGTTCCTCATCAATAAGTGATTCTATCACATAGGGCTTGTTTTCAATCAAATAAGTGAGTTTCTCACATTCTTTTATACGGTCAAACAGATGATAAACGGTATACTCACCGGTAAGATGAACTCTCGTGCATACCTTGATACGGGAATGTGTCGTGTGTGGATGAACACCGGTTGGTAAGTATAAATCATACCTTAACGTATCCCCTCGCCATGATTACATCTGATAAGTTGAGCTTATGTGGACAACAATACCGATAATCATTATAGGATGTTTATCTAAATGTTAACTAATAGAACACCAAGAGCATTTTGGCATGACCGTACACTGATATGATTCTCTTACCATCGAAACTCGCAAAAAGATTGTTTGTAAATATTTATTTACTGCTTTCGGTTTCTGTATCTTTGTATATATTTATTTATTGTTTTCCGTCTTTACATTTGAAAAATGAAAAACTCCAAAAAGATTTTAGGTGTGTTTTAATTTAAATCTTTATAAAATCCAAAAAGATTTTGCTTCTAGTTTATTTTTGATTAACCGATGTTGGAACTCGAGTCTATCCTACCCAAAATCCTGATTGTAAGCCGGAAAACAATTGCATCTTCATAAACTATCGAAGTTAACGATTTTTGAAAGTTAAAAGATTAAAATTGATCAATTTTTAAAACTTTCAAACTATTGTCAGTCGGTGTTTAAATGAGAGTTGGTCTCATATGTGTCATGCGCTTATATTGTTTGATGTCAATTCTTAGTAAGGTTTTCGTTTGAAAACTTTCTTAGATTGATTTTATTCTTAGCGGTTGTTCTCATTACGTATTTAGCTTTCTTGTATGTGCAGATGCGACATCAGAATCAGCTAAAGGCGAAGAGAACGTGTCAGATAACAAGCCGTAAAGTGCAGACACGACGTTGATGCAATCAGAAAATTAAGGTGATCGGGTTGCAGTTGACCACTTTTCAACACCACAAGGATCTAAAGTATTGAAGTTCAAAAGATTCACGAGCATCATTCAAGGGGGAGTTTGTTGATACACTCCCTGATTATGTCACGTGAAGACTTTGAAGATCCTCCGACACAAAAGACATGGAAGACGAACCATCACGAGTAGCGTCCAAGGGGGAGTTTGTTGGTACACTTTATGTGGACGCGACTCGACTCGGTTTGATTTGGTTCGGTTCGACTCGGTTAGGTTCGGCTCAAGCCCGACGTCACGACATTCCTCCATCGTGTGCCCCAGAGTTCGACACGCGAAGCACGGAGCGCCGCAAACTAAGTCCCGATGACACATCACCATGACATCATCATTGTGATGTCATGATGATGTCACATGGTTGAAATTATGGAAAGATGACAACGTTACCAACATCTGGGCCGTAAATCGTTTAGTGTTTTGGGCTTTGACTTGTCTTTGGGCCAAACTTGCTTTTGTTTGGGCTTCCAACGAAGACTGCAATGGACGAAAACACTATATGACGAAAACACAAAGGTAACGAAATCATGTGATTTCGTCGAGATATTGGATTTCGTCAATCCGATTTCGTCCAGAACTAGTTTTCGTCGTCAATCTGATAGTATAAATACCCAGACACAGAACAGAAACATTCAGACAAGTCTGAATAGATTTGATTCCGAACACATTGTAACACACACACTGAGAGTTTACAGAGACCATTTGTAAACACCGCATTGTAACCGTTTTCTAGCATTAATACATTGAGTGTTAATCGTTGAATCTTGTGTCTTACGTGTTCGTAACTTGGTTTAACTTACCCGTTTGGATTCCGCACTCTCGGGTTTGTCGGAAAACAGGGAATAGAGGTTACTCGATCCTCCGGGTGGACCTACACTAAAGTATTGGAAACGATTGAACCAAAGATCCATCCTAGACAAACAAGATGAGCAAAACAAATTAAGACTTGTGACTAGGTGCAAGTTCATTTTTATACTCTCTAGATGTTTTCATTGATCGCACCACACACCTAATTTCTACGGAGTAATTTAGGTTATAAAAGTTAGAATTCTGCGAGTCCATAATAAATTTTTAGAAAGGAGCTAAGTAATGTTAACAAATAGGATTCGTGATCACTCACCATATCATGGATCTCACACTAGGTCCAGTCACAAAACCAAGCAACCCAAGTAGACAACGATAGGGTGTCTTAAAAAAAATTCATCAACCGTCAAGCTAATATTCACTTTTCAATAATATTATTCATTATAGTTTGTCGTTAGTTTTGTGTTTTAATCAAAGTATATCCGTCTTTTGTACTTTACTGTTGTATTTCTTTTCTATGTTAGGCTAACAAGGGCACCCAAGTAATAAGGCGAAGCAGGAAGAAAGTTTGGGGACAAGTATTTATTTCGACCGTCTAGTCATGCCCTGGTGAAGAAAATTGCAAACAAGTATTTCTAATATCACCTTGTAGTCATGACGTGTAGAAAATTTCAAGTTATTTAGTTTAGTCCTATACTAGGTGTTGGTGCAGTTTTTTGTGTCTGATGCTGTTCGAATATATTAGATTACATTTTATGCTGATTTTGTAATAGTTAGTGAAACGGCCAAACGAACGTGTATTGACCCGCTCGTTTGAAGTGGTCAAACGAAATGGTTATTCGTTTGACTGTGTGTGTTTGCTAGTGAAGGTGGTGTAGCTATAAATACCACCCCACCCCTTGGTCATTTGCAACACTTGAAGGTTTTAGACTTGGGGGGCGAGATCACCACTTGGTCTCTCCCCGGATGTATGCTCCTTTGGTATAGTTTGGCTAACTTGTAATCGGGCCTATTTATAACGTTATGCTACCCAATTTATAAAAGAAAATTGTTTATCCGTCTCTAGTTTCCCGTCTTTGAACATAATCACACACTAATCACAGGTTACGGTCCGAAATCACGAACCTACACTAGGTCAAAGAAATATTATGTGTCAACCATCCGTCCAAGACTTGTAGGTCTAGCCTCTTACGCCTATATAAGCCAACATCCTTACCCCATACATATCACATAATCAAAGCTTACATCAATATGGAGATTCACTTACTCATATAGCTTATACTTGCCACTAGTTTGATGCATTGTAAAGCTTTACATCATATTTTTTTGTGTTTACATCTATGAAGCACGGGGACACCATGTATCATCGCACCCGTCTCGAGGACGTTTTGGGGATGGAAACGCCATGGGGACATTCCCCAAACGTATCCGGGAAAGTGAGGACGGGGGTATGACATTTTGGGGGACGTTTCCTATTATATCCGGCGAAAAATCCGACTCTGGTGATGATTTCTTCCGGAAACCATGAAGAACAAGATAATAGAAGAAGAAGATGAAGATGGCAGCTAAGTTTGAACATATTTTAGGCTTTAGAGTTATATAACTTTATGTATTTTGACATTTAGCCCCTCTATCTTTTACTAGTTTTCTTTTATTCCTAAAACTTGTAAAATTTACATAAAAGATGTAAATTAATTTGTATATGTTAACATTTAACACCCATTATTTTTACTAGTTTACATTTGATCCTTAAGTTTATAAATTTATACATAAAAATATAGATTTTTTTATATTTTTTGCCGTACCTTCGTCGTACCTGTATCTTGGATTTTTTATTTTTGTCGTTCTCCGTACCCGTATCGTCTCTGTACCCGTTTCCAAGCTACAAAGATTTACATGTTGGTTCAGGCCCCTCACAAATACACAATCAAACTCACGAACAGAAATATATTGAGAGGTGAACAAGACTTTTTGTTAAAGAAAGAACATCCACACCATTCATTAAACACATGTGGCTATAAATAGCCTTACAGTAAACAAAAAAAAATACTAAATTTACTCCTAAAGACTTGGTATTAGTGGACCCATACTTCTACTCCATGTGCCAACACCAACGTAAATATCCATACAATTCGGTCAACTTTAATACCTAGTCCAACTACTAAAACTATTATTTAATAAATTAAATATTCCAACCCAATTACTAACTAATAAAAACTGAATAGTAAAGATTAATTCCAACAATCACCCCCTTAATCTTGACTATCTCGGCCTTGCTATACGAACCACACATGTTCGGTCTTCCTTTTTCTAACGTGAACACTTTCGGTCTTCGGTTCACGACTCGGTCTAATGTGAACTCTTGGTCTTTATTCACAATCTCGGTCTTTCTTTCGATCATTCGGTATCTAAGCTTTCTTTCGATAAAAGCTTCTTTCGGTCTATGATCTTTCTCGGTCTATCTTATGTAGGTCCATTTTTCGGAGGATCGATTACGTAACCTAAACCCTGTTTATAACAAACACAATCACGAGTGCGGAATCCCCGTGACGATGCAAAACCAAACACAGAATATCAAGAACACGAAGAAACCAAAGATTCACAGTCTATTGATTAAACGGATGAGAACAACATCAAACATATACACACAATGCTTGAAGATAAACTCACAGTAGGTTATGCTCTCATAACTTCACACAGAAGTCCAAGTGGGTTTATATAGGCAGCCCAGCCCAATCATGACGAAAAACATAATGGGGCTGACGAAGAACCTTGGTCGACAAAAGACCAGGTTCTTCGTCACTGTAGCGACGAAACATAGTGTGATGAATAAAGAGGTTTTTCGTCACACACATGTACGACGAAATAGGTCTTTTGTCGTGAGGCTGCAAAACAGATCAGTTGCAAACGGTTTGCAGCAGAACTATGTAATAAACACACACATAGACATAAACTACACACCATATGCAACATGTATCAGTTTCAACATACATAACAAAGAGACAACTGTCGGACCAAAGTTAGATAGGAGGATATCCGACTTGGTCGACTGACGGAACATACAGACTCGATAAACAAAAGAACGTAAAATAATAACGCTACTAAAGAACAAGTTACAGACACCAAAATATGCACCAACAAACTCCCCCTTGTCTGTTACTTGGTATTCGGTCTTCAATCTTCAATGTTTCTCGGACCAGGAACTGCCAGCGTGGATCCCATGATAATAACAAAAGCAAGCGACTCGCTGAAATCGTAACGCTTGATGCACGTCCTTTTCTTCATAAAATATATCGTGTCGGAACAACTTGTTGATGTCGGCCACGGACATATTCACAATCCACATCGGGTCGAGCATATGGAAGTTTTGTCGGTCATCCTTGAAAACAATAACGGCCTCGTGCGTATCCGAGTCGTAACACCATAAAGCGATGTCTTCCAAAAAGTTCTGTTTCATCGGCATCAAAGGAATCTTCTCCATAACCTTCGCCGGCTGATAAACAAGCTTGTATCGCGCCGTGTTGGTCGATGGATCCAAGGTGAACTTGATTTGCTGATAGATTGGAAACTAAGGCTTGTACAACTCGTCTTTCCAGCCTGTCCTCTTGTTCATCTTTATCTTGCGAGCAAACAACATAGCTCCTTTGAAGTTTGAACGATTAATGAGCTCAAGCTTTATTAAGGCTGCAATGTCATAAAATGGTAAGGAAAAATGCTCAGCTGCGACCTAAAATATTGAATACCGTATTCACGTTTGATGGCCATGCAGTGGATTTCTTTGACAAACATCCAGCAAAGAATCTTTCCGTACAAGTTCTCTTTCTCGTATTGCAGGTAGTCGACTTGAACTTCAGCTGCCATAGGCTTGGAAACTTTGGACAAGAACTGCTTTCGCCACTCTGTGAACGCATCCGAGGCATTATCAGAAGTATCATGATTTTTCAATTGTTCATCGATGACGTCCACGTTTTCCTTCAACCATTCTTCATTAAAGGGGGCGAACTCAATCCCGTCTTCTCGCACGTAGGAAGACTTCTTATCATCTCCTTCAAAGACAATCTCTTCAACATTTTCTAAGTTTGCTGTTTCCGGCTCACTTGGAATATTATCAATAGCAGCATCATCGATTTCTTTCATCTCATTCAAAGCAAGCAACTGCTCATGCGACAGATCTGCAATCTCCCTCTTCCAGAACTTCTCCAGTAATAGATGCACAACCTGTAAAGCAAGATCAGCAGAGCTAGGAATAGAGGATGTACCAGCCAAAGAGCTTTCAATGTAAGAACTGTTTTTCAATTGTTGTACTTCTTCTACGGTTCCACCAGAGGTTCCTTGTGCAGATCCAATCTGTGAGGGCTTGAAGACAACAATTTGAGTAGAAGCAGTGGCTGGTGGTTGCTCAGATGTAGCAGAAGGGTCTGGGTTACCAGGATCCTCAGAATCATGATCCTGTTTCTTTAAGACTTCCTGTTGTTTGCATCGGTCACCCCACAAAATGTTGACACGCTTTCTGACAAACTCGAAGCCATCAGTGATTTTCTTGGCCCCATCTGTTATCTTGGTATTGGGAATGTTGTAACACTCTTTCATGTCGTCATGCTTTTCTTTAAGAGTGTTGGCGAATCTTTGAACCTCGATGCTCCTTTCTTTCAAGCGGTTCATATCAATACCACAAGCATTATCAGCTGCTTGTATTTGCTGCAATTGACGTTCTCTTTCTTCATAAGCAGCCTTCAAGTGTGCATTTTCAGCCTTCAGTTGTTCAATCTCTGCTTGTTGGCGTGTGATCTCAGCTTGTTGACGCTCAACAGTGGAATTCAACGTATTAATCTCCAATTGTTGCTTGATAACGTTGCTTCTTGTGACATTGATCACCGCCGATTGCCTACTAATTTGACCTGCAGCAGCTTGTAATTGTGTAAACAAGAAATCTACCTTTTCATCTTGCTGCATTTCAGAGAATCTCCTTTGTCTGCGTTCTGCGCTCGGCTGAGAAGTAGTTGCTCGAATAGTGGCTGCTATTGAGCGTGCAGATGCACCAGCAGCACCAGGAACCTTACCATCACCACCTTCATCATCACCGTCATCGTCGCTGTCGCTTTCGGTAGAATCACCGAAAATATTAATCTTTTTGCAACCAAACTTATCTTCCATCATCTTTTTCAACTTCGGCTCCTCGTCGTCAGATTGGCTGTCTTCTGGAGCGACGTAGTCTGTCTTATTAAGAGCACCGATCAACTTCCTTGGCGATTGGCTTTCCTTGTATCTATTCGCTGCAACGCCCCGAAATATCTTCAGTGAATGCTCTATCATAGTATTTATCTTCAGAATATCATTTTCGGCTTTCGGAAGATCGGGATGTTGGACATTCATGATCATTTGCAAAAATCGAGGATACATCCAGAACTTATTCCCTGTCGTACGACCACCGGTTCTTTTCATATTTTCCTTCATGTTGGCATAAATGTACTTCGAAATGCTAAACGGTTTGTTTAGCACCAAGGCCACCATGAGTCCCACTAGATCATTGCCTGCCATGTCGTAGCCAGCACGTCTGTTGCTAAGACATTGAATGAGTACATGTAGTAGAAACTTGTAGCGCATTGGCAAATCTCCTTTGTTGATTTGACTGCTGAAAATATCACCGGTACATTTCATCCTAAGCAAACAACCGCGTGTGCACATAATTGGAACAGAATACGGTGCATTCGGATCATCTTGAAGCTCCAGTACGGTGTTTAGGATATCCGGAGAGACATTCACATTCACTTGGTTAACTTGCCCTTGTATAAGCTCAGTTCTGTCAACTTCGATAACGCTCGCTGAATTCCAGAAATCTTTGATGAGAGACTTGTACACCGGTGTTGAAAAAGTAACGGCCTTGTTGATCCGAGATTCCCTTATCCATTGAGTAATCTCCTTCAGTTATGTAATCTTCCCTTCATGATAAAGGTATGCAACCATGTTGTGATGTTTTTCGGAGATGACTCGTTCTTCTGGTTTGTCAGTTTTCTTAGTCGCGGGCTTGCGTTTCTTTTCTTTTGGTGCCATTCTGTATACGAAAAACGTCTACTGTAAGTCACAATGTTATAACATTTGCAATAGACATATGTCTATACATGTTCAAGTATAAAGTGAACAATGAACATGTATATACATATATACTGTGAAGGACACACAAACTGAAAAATTTTCTAAGTGTTGGACGACGAAAGACTATCATTGCGACGAAAAACATCTTTTATGGCGAAAAACCCTTGGTCAAACAAAGTCAACATTATCCTTTGACCCTAGGTTTTTCGTTGACAGTCTTTCGAAGAAAAATGTTTATTCGTCAAGCAGGTTATTCGTCGCAGACAGTATGAAGAAATACGTATTTTGTCGTCAGTTAAGGTTTTTCGACAGACAGAAATTTGGGGGTTTTTCAAAACAGAGGGTTTTTCGCCGATTGAAGTTGAATCGATGATTGATTCAGAACAGCAAACACAAATGACACTTTGTTAAACCCAAACATAAAGCAAACAATCCCAGAACTGTATCCGACACGAGTTCGACCGGAAAAAGAATATTGTGTCTACAATCGTCTAAGACTTGCATGTCTGGCCTTAATAAATCCACAAGTCATATACATAATGATTGGAGATACCAAAATATAAACATATTATTTGTTACTTTTCTATACTTTGCTATGCATTATAGTTTTACCAATGTCGTGTTTTTTTAAGAGTTTTCGTCTACTGTTAATACAAGGATACTAAGCCCCACTACTAACACGTGTTTTAGGTATAATTCAAAGCATAACAATTGTAATGAAAATCTTTTCAGAACTATAAGTATTCTTGAATAGGGTTCATCGCCCTTTTTCATGGAAATTTAATATAAGTTCGGTACATCCGTATCGGTTTGGGTTTTGAGAAGATTAGATGCGTGATTAAAATATAAGCAATGTATTTCTGTGGACATAGTGTTTATTACTATGATTAAAACAGATAGGATTTTTTTTTGTGTTTAATTGTATATCAAAGTATAACAGAACTGAAGTATGTGGAACGATTCTAACAAAAGATCGATCATAGACGAACTGAGATGAGGACAAACAAGCCGTAGAACAAATTAAAACTTATTACTAGTTTTGAATTCTTTTGCATAACCTCAAGATGTTTTTTATCGAACGCAAAACACACCTATTTTCTACCAAGAAATTTAGGTTATAAAGGTTGAAATTATATGTGTCCATTTAAAAAAACTTTAGGAAGGAGCTGAAGAGTTTTCACAAATAAGATCCGTGATATAACTGATGATCTCACACTAGAGTCCAATTACAAAACCAAGAAACCCAAGTACACAATGTGGGGGTATTTAATTTAGTTTTTTTTTTTTTTTAATTGTTGAGGAATTTAGGTTATAAAACATAGAATGATGTAAGTCCGTAATAAAATTCTAGAAAGGAGCTAAGTAATTGTTGATGCACTTTTGTGTGGATGTGGCTCGGTTCGGTTCAAGAGCAACGTCGTGACATTCCTCCGTTGTGCGACTAGAAGAACGACACACAAATCACGAAGACACGTGAACGAAAAAGTTGCCATCATGATGACCTCATCAAAGAATACAAATCGAAAGAGAATTCATTTGGGATCAAATGTTCTGTCTCGATTCATACATATGTATTTCTATAATTACAAGTCTTGTGTATTTCGATACATGCATGAGAATGTATTTCGATACATCTATTTCGAATATGTTCATGTATTTCGATATGTTTCTTTATATGTGTGTTTTGTTTCGATGTAACTCTGCTGGTATGGACTATAAATACCAGCAGAGGCTCTGTTTCGAAAGAGTGCTTTTAAGAGCTAGAGAGAGAGAGTTCCGGTGAGCTTTGTATTTGTCGAATCTTGTACCGAAACTCTGTCAAAATCAATACACGGAACCGTTAATCGTTGATGCCTTTGCGTATTGTTCATTCTCTCGCTAGGTTTATGTCGTAACGTGGATTCCGCACTCGTTACGGCAACCAAATCATATAAACATTGAAAACCCAATTTTTATTTTTGCTGTAAAACATGGACGAATGTGTTAAAGTCAATGTTATTGATTTTATTTTTCAGCTAAAAGTGGTTAAAATGAGTGGAGATAATCGAAAGTACAAGTTGTTTTGAGTTTAGACGTTATAATCTCATCTCACCATTTTTTGTCCGACGAGAAGTTCACTGGAAAGGTGACCGGAAAAGTAACTTGCAGTTTGGATAAATGGGTAATTAGGTTTTAATTTAAAACAATAGGAAGATCAATATCTCTTAAACTATATACATAATGCTTGGAGATACGAAAAGTTAAGAGTGTACCTATTGGCACACTAAAGTGCCTATTGGCACACCAAACCCTAGCAAAATTAGGGTTTATCTACGCAGCGTATTGGTCAATACGCAGCGTATAGGGTTAACCATCTACGTTGCGTATTGACCAATACGCTGCGTAGATAAACCATGGATCTCAGTGCCTGATAACCAATCATTGCACAGAAAACAAGGGTCATATACGCTGCGTATAGGTCAATACGCAGCGTATATAAACCATTAGATTTTTTTTGGTCATTTTGGTAGGTTTGAGGGATCATTTTTTCACAAAGTTTAAATACGCTGCGTATTGACCAATACTCAGCGTATATAAAAGTCTGAAAATGTCTTTTATACCCTTGTGTTCAGGCTATACGAAGCCAAATACAAGGGTAGTTGTGTCATTTTGGTCTCATAGGCTGCGTAGGGACCTCTAAGGAGCGTATATAAAGCTCCATTTTTGTATTTTTTTTATTGTGTATTCCTTTGTTTATTTATAAAAAAAAAGAAAATTATTTATAAAAAAACAATATTATTGGTAAATAATACAAATATAAATTATAAAAATAAAAAATAATATAAATATTATGAATTATAAAAATTAAAAAAGAAAATTATTTATAAAAAAACAATATTATTGGTAAATAATACAAATATATTGTTTTGTTATCGTTTAAATTAAATTATCGTACTCCTTTGTTTATTTATAAAAAAAGAAAATTATTTATAAAAAAAACAATATTATTCGTAAATAATACAAATATATTATATTGTTATCTTTTAAATTAAATTATCTTATCGTATTGCATCGTATCGTATCGTATCGTATTGCATCATATCGTATCGTATAGTGTATAGTATATAAGTCTCGTATAGAGGCCTATACGGGTGTTATTGTATAGTATCGTATCGTATCGTATAGTGTAGTATAAGTCTCGTATAGGTTTCCTATAGGTCTTGTATATGCATATAGGATTAGACGGGACCTAAACCACACCTATACGATACGATATCACACTTATAAGCTTATACGAGGTTAATACGTGACCTAAACCACACCTATACGATACGATATCACAGTTATAGGCTTATACGAGGTCAATACGTGACCTATACGACGCTATACGATACGATATCACACTTATAGGCTTATACGAAGTCAATACGTGACATATACTACGTTATACGATACAATATCACACTTATAGGCTTATACGAGGTCAATACGGGACATATACTATGCTATACGATACGATATCACACTTATAGGCTTATAAGAGGTCAATACGGGACATATACTATGCTATACGATACGATATCACACTTATAGTCTTATACGAGGTCAATACGTGACCTATACTACACCTATACGATACGATATCACACTTATAAGCTTATACGGGGTCAATACGGGAACTAAATCACACCTATTGGCCTATACGGGTGTTATATCGTATCGTATAGTATCGTATCGGGTGTTATTTTCCTTTTTTTTATAAATAAACAAAGGAATACACAAAAAAAAATACAAAAATGGAGCTTTATATACGCTCCTTAGAGATCACTACGCAGCATATAAGACAAAAATGACACAACTACCCTTGTATTTGGCTTCGTATAGCCTCAATACAAGGGCATAAATGACATTTTCAGACCTTTACATACGCTGAGTATTGGTCAATACGCAGCATATATAAACTATAAGGGTTAAAAAGATAATTTTACCACAGGTTTGGGGTTAAAAATAATTTTACCACCCTTTAAATACGCTGCGTATTGACCTATACGCAGCATATATAAAGGTCTGAAAATGTCTGTTATACCCTTGTGTTCAGGCTATACGAAGCCAAATACAAGGGTAGTTGTGTCATTTTGGTCTCATACGCTGCGTAGGGACCTCTAAGGAGCGTATATAAAGCTCCATTTTTGTATTTTTTTTATTGTGTATTCCTTTGTTTATTTATAAAAAAAAAAGAAAATTATTTATAAAAAAACAATATTATTGGTAAATAATACAAATATAAATTATAAAAATAAAAAATAATATAAATATTATGAATTATAAAAATTAAAAAAGAAAATTATTTATAAAAAAACAATATTATTGGTAAATAATACAAATATATTGTTTTGTTATCGTTTAAATTAAATTATCGTATTCCTTTGTTTATTTATAAAAAAAGAAAATTATTTATAAAAAAAACAATATTATTCGTAAATAATACAAATATATTATATTGTTATCTTTTAAATTAAATTATCTTATCGTATTGCATCGTATCGTATCGTATTGCATCATATCGTATCGTATAGTGTATAGTATATAAGTCTCGTATAGAGGCCTATACGGGTGTTATTGTATAGTATCGTATCGTATCGTATAGTGTAGTATAAGTCTCGTATAGGTTTCCTATAGGTCTTGTATATGCATATAGGATTAGACGGGACCTAAACCACACCTATACGATACGATATCACACTTATAGGCTTATACGAGGTTAATACGTGACCTAAACCACACCTATACGATACGATATCACAGTTATAGGCTTATACGAGGTCAATACGTGACCTATACGACGCTATACGATACGATATCACACTTATAGGCTTATACGAAGTCAATACGTGACATATACTACGTTATACGATACAATATCACACTTATAGGCTTATACGAGGTCAATACGGGACATATACTATGCTATACGATACGATATCACACTTATAGGCTTATAAGAGGTCAATACGGGACATATACTATGCTATACGATACGATATCACACTTATAGTCTTATACGAGGTCAATACGTGACCTATACTACACCTATACGATACGATATCACACTTATAAGCTTATACGGGGTCAATACGGGAACTAAATCACACCTATTGGCCTATACGGGTGTTATATCGTATCGTATAGTATCGTATCGGGTGTTATTTTCCTTTTTTTATAAATAAACAAAGGAATACACAAAAAAAAAATACAAAAATGGAGCTTTATATACGCTCCTTAGAGATCACTACGCAGCATATAAGACAAAAATGACACAACTACCCTTGTATTTGGCTTCGTATAGCCTCAATACAAGGGCATAAATGACATTTTCAGACCTTTACATACGCTGAGTATTGGTCAATACGCAGCATATATAAACTTTGTGAAAAAATGATCCCTCAAACCTACCAAAATGACCCAAAAAAGTCTAATGGTTTATATACGCTGCGTAGAGAGCTATACGCAGCGTATATAAACCTTGTTTTCTGTGCAATGATTGGTTATTAGGCACTGAGATCCATGGTTTATATACGCTGAGTATAGGTCAATACGCAGCGTATAGGGTTAACCCTATACGCTGCGTATTGACCAATACGCTGCGTAGGTAAACCCTAAGTGTGCAGATAGGTAAACTGGGTGTGCAGATAGTTAGGGCCAAAGTTAAACATATTATTTGTTACTTTTCTATATTTTGCTATGCATTACAGTTTTACCAACAGCGTGTTTTTTTAAAGAGTTTTAGTCTACCGTTAATACAAGGATGCTAAGCCCCACTTCTAACACGCGTTTTAGGTATAATTCAAAGCATAACAATTGTTAATGAAATCTTTTCAGAACCATAAGTATTCTCGAATAGAGTTCTTCGCCCTTTTCATGGAAATTTAATATAACTACCATAATTGATCATTACATCCGTATCAGTTTGGGTTTGGGTTTTGAGATTAGATGCGTGATTAAAATATTGCAAAGTATTTTTGAGGACCTGGTGTTTATTACTATGATTAAAACAGGTAGGATCTTTTTTTGTGTTTAATTGTAAATCAAAGTATAACAGAACTGAAGTACGTGAAACGATTCTAACAAAAACTGAGATGAGGATAAACAAACCGCAGAACAAACTAAGACTTATTACTAGTTTTAAAATCTTTTGCATACCCTCAAGATGTTTTTTAATCGAACGCACAACACATCAATTTTCTACCAAGAAATTTAGGTTATAAAGGTTGAAATTCTATGTGTCTGTTTTAAAACTTTAGAAAGGAACTGGAGAGTTTAAATAAATAGGAGCCGTGATAAGTGATAATTGATCGTATCATAGATCTCACACTAGGGTCCAATTACAAAACCAAGAAACCCTAGTACACACGACGATGGGGACATGAATTTATTTTGGTCCCTCTAATCATGCCTTGATGAAGAAAATGTTGATACATATTAAATGGACGCGACTTGGTTCGGCTCAACTCGGTTCGGTTCGACCCGGTTAGGTTCGGCTCAAGCCAGACGTCACGACATTCCTCCGTCGTGCGTCCCAGAGTTCGTCTCGCAAAGCACGGTGAGCCGCGAACCGTTCCCGTCGACACATCAGCATGACATCACCATGATGATGTCATGGTGATGTCACACATGCATGACAACAACAAATCTTCTATCTGCATGTTTTGCACGTAAAGATGTTGGGCCAATCAACTTTCATGTGGGCTGCTTCTCCATTTGGGCCTATCCCCAGCCCAATCGCACAACATGTATATATCGAAATCACTTGGTGATTTCGGCGGACAAGAGAGAAGGAGAGAACAAAAGGGACAAGTTTTTTTCGGTGGTGAAGCAGAACCGCACAAGTGAGAACCCGAGAGATTTGAGAGAGAGTTTACAGAATACATTTGTAAACATTGATTTGTAACTGACTTTTCTTACGTATTAATACATTGGTGTTAATCGTTGAGTCTCGGTCTCCTTCTCGTGTTCGATCTCGGTTTGCATCTCCGGTTGGATTCCGCACAACCGGGTGTGTTTGTACACAAGGATTAGGCGACTAGATCCTCCCCTAGCCGGACCTACAAGTGGTATCAGAGCCTTGGCTCTTCTCCTTGTTAAAACCGAGTTGTTATCGGGTTGTTTTTCGGGTTTTAGAAGCTTGTTTTTTCTGGAAATTTCTGTTTATAGCTTCGAAAATCTTCATATTTTGCTGAAAGTTCACATAAAAACCTTGTTATTTTTCATTTTCTATTGTTAAAAGTGGGTTTTTAGTGAATTTTCGTGCATTTACTCGTGTTCGGAAAGTTTCGGTTTACCGGAAACTTCATGAAGTTCATGGTGTTCTTCATATTGTTCTTCAAGTTTTACACTTTTTGATCTTTGAAATTTGAATTAAAGTGTTGGATTGGATTAAAATATTCCTTGCTACCTTAGGGGGCGTTTGGTTCGCGGAATGTATAGGAATTGGAATTGGAATCCCTATGGGAATTGGAATTTGAATTGTAATTTGATGGATTCCTTTGAAATCCATAGATGTGTTTGGTTAATAAATGTATTAATGGAATTAGAATTTAAAAACACCTAAAAAGACAAAATTACCCCTAGTTATAAACAATTGGAAAAAGTTTTAAAAACAACTATTCTAGATAAAAATTCAAAAAAATTTTAAAAAATCCAAAAAATTATAAAAATTCAAAAAAATACAAAAAAAATCCTAAAAATTCAAAAAAAATCTAAAAAATAATAAAAAATCCAAAAAATTCTAAATAATAAAAAAAATCTAAAAAATAATAAAAAAATCCAAAAACTCCTAAAATTTCAAAAAATATAAAAAAAAATAAAAATCCAAAAAATTCTAAAAAATAAAAAAATCTTAAAAAAAATAAAAAAATCCTAAAAATTCAAAAAAAATCTAAAAAATAATAAAAAATCCAAAATATTCTAAAAAATAAAAAAATCTTAAAAAAATAAAAAATCCTAAAAATTAAAAAAAAATCTAAAAAATAAGAAAAAATCTAAAAAATCAAAAAAATTCTAAAAAATCAAAAAAATCCTAAAAAATAATAAAAAAACTCCTAAAAATTCAAAAAAAATCTAAAAAATAATAAAAATTCCAAAAAATCTAAAAAATAATAAAAAATCCAAAAAATTCTAAAAAGTCAAAAAAAATTTAAAAAATTCTAAAAAATCCAAAAAATTATAAAAATTCAAAAATATAATAAAAAATCCATAAAATCCTAAAATTCAAAAAAAATCTAAAAAATCAAAAAAAAATCTAAAAAATCAAAAAAAATTTTAAAAAATAATAAAAATAATCCAAAAATTCTAAATTTTTTTTTTTGATTTTTTGACTTTTTTAGAATTTTTTGGATTTTTTAGACTTTTTTATTTTTTTAGTTTTTTTTGGTTTTTTAAAATTTTTTTGGGTTTTTTTAGATTTTTATTATTTTTTGTATTTTTTAGGATATTTTTTATTTTTTGGATTTTTTAGAATTTTTTTGTTTTTTTATTATTTTTTTGATTTTTTAGAATTTTTTGGACTTTTTTATGTTTTTTTAGATTTTTATCATTTTGTTGATTTTTTAAAGTTTTTTGGATTTTTATTATTTTTTAGATTTTTAGAATTTTGGATTTTTTAGATATTTTTTGATTTTTTAGAGTTTTTTTGATTTTTTTAGAATCTTTTGGATTTTTTATTATTTTTTGGATTTTTAAGATTTTTTATTATTTTGTTGATTTTTTGGAGTTTTTTTGATTTTTTATAATTTTTTGGATTTTTTTATATTTTTTTGATATTTTAGAGTTTTTTTGATTTTTTAGAGTTTTTTTGATTTTTTAGAATTCTTTGGATTTTTTATTATTTTTTGGATTTTTTAGTATTTGTTAGATTTTTTAGGATTTTATGGATTTTTTATTATTTTTTTGAATTTGTATAATTTTTGGATTTTTTAGAATTTTTTATATTTTTTAGAATTTTTTATATTTGTTTTGACTTTTTAGATTTTTTTGGATTTTTTATTATCTTTTAGATTTTTTAGAATTTTTATTATTTTTTGGATTTTTTTGGATTTTTTAGAATTTTTTGGATATTTTAGAATTTTTTGGATTTTTTAGGATTTTTTGGATTTTTTATTGTTTTTTTGAATTTTTATAATTTTTGGATTTTTTTTAGAATATTTTTGATTTTTTTATAATTTTTTTGACTTTTTAGATTTTTTTTTGGTTTTTTTTATTATTTTTTAGATTTTTTTTAATTTTTTTTAATTTTTATTATTTTTTGGATTTTTTATTATTTTTTGGATTTTTTAGAATTTTTTGGATTTTTTAGGATTTTATGGATTTTTTATTATTTTTTTGGATTTTTATAATTTTTGGATTTTTTCGAATTTTTTTGAATTTTTTTGACTTTTTTGACTTTTTAGAATTTTTTGGATTTTTTATATATATTTTTTTTAGAATTTTTATTATTTTTTATTATTTTTTGATTTTTTTTAATTTTTTTAATTTTTTATTATTTTTTTTATTTTTTTGGATTTTTTAGAATTTTTTTGATTTTTTTATTATTTTTTGACTTTTAGACAAAAATGAAAGGGTAAGGGGTTATTTCCGTAACTTTGTAAACATTCCCTTGATTTTTTAAACTTTCCTTTGAAATTGAGAAGGAATCTGAATTCCATTATATGAGGGATTTTGTAGGAATTGAAATCCAATTCCCTTCAACTAATTTGTCCAACCAAACACACAAAGGAATGGAATTCAAATTCCAATTCCCTTGAAATCCTATGAATTCCTGTCAAACAAACAGGCCCTTACTAGTTGGTAAAATAGGCATGGTGTAACCGATTGTGGGCTGTTGTGTCAGAAGGATAAGGTCAAGTTTGAAAATTGTGATTTTATTAAAATAGTACATCATCATTTGGTTGGTAAATTGGTATGTGTGAGCCGAAAGTGGGTGTCTTTGTGTCAGATGATACAAAGTCAATGTGTCAGATGGCACAAGATGTTTAATTCACACAAGATTTGAATCGCACAAGATGTTTAAAGTCACACAAGAATGATCAGTCGCACATGAACTGGGCTTCTATTTGGGCTTTTGATTCCTTCAGACCATCTTTTAAATTCTATTTGGGCTTTTGATAATCAGTCGCACAAGAAGTAGGAACGTACAAGATCTGAAAGTCGCACAAGATCCGGATGCTCGCACAAGAACTGGGCTTCTCTTTGGGCTTCTGATTACATCATTTGGGATTCTGATTTCAGTCGCACAAGACATTCATATGGTCGCACAAGATATTTAATCATACAAAAATTGTCTGGTCGCACAAGGAGTTTGGGCTCGCACAACAAAAAAAAAAAAAAAAAAAAAAAATTGGGCTCGTTTTCGTCTCCTATCTTTCAAGGAGTGTGTTTCATCGTATTATATCACAAGACCTGTTTCGTCGGATCTTTGTTTCGTGGGACTTTGTTTTGTCAAGATATTAAAAAAAAAAAAAAATTTGTAGGATTTATCAAATTCTAAGTGAGTGGGTTATTATTTTCTTTAAAGCCCACCTGAGTGCATCAAAAGAATTAGAAGTTGGGGGTTCGTGAAAATTGGTCTAGATCATCAAAATTAGTTAGAAGCTGGTGTTCGCAAAATTTTGAGGATGATAGTTCTGAAACGACCTATCAGAGCAACTGATATGTTCGGAAATCCACTACCTGTTCGATCTACTGGACCAACAGACTTGTACGGAAATCCACTTCAACCAGTCTCTCAACCAGTGCCACAGAATCCTGAGATGTATTATGGAACTCCTAGCACTCCTGCAATACAAGTGCGACATAATCCTGAGATGTATTATGGAACTCCTAGTACTCCTGCAAGACCAATCTCACATGCTCCAATTCAGACGGCGTTTGTGTCTAGCACAGATCTACATGGCAATCCTATCCAAGTTCCTGTTAAGCCATCTCCAACAACAGACTTGTATGAAAATCCTCTACAACCAGCTCCACAACAGCAAGCCTATCGGCCATCTACTGTAACCGCTTGTTTTGCTGAGGTTGTCAAGGATCTAAATCACGCCAGTGGTGGAGAATATTCCGCCAATGGTGGTGAATCTTCTGAAGATGAAGACAGTTCTGGTTACAGTAGAAGCTCTGATGAAGAATCCTCAACTTCAGGCGATGACCATTTGGATGACACGTCAAGTGTGTCAGTTGATGCAGATGTTAATGGGCTATTGGGAGAAGCTGCAGCAGGAACTCAAAGAAGATCTCTTTTGGTGGATCAAGCTGCTTATTCTACGTCTTCTCTCCATTCAGCCTTTATGGCTAATGTCGACAGTTCATCAAGTCAGGTATGTGTCGATGAACCCACTGCTGTTATTTGTGAAAATTGTGATAGTTTAAATGTTAAATGTGCTGATTTAGAGGCAAACATGTCTGAGTTGCAAGGCAAACATGATGCTTTACAAGCTAGTTTGTTTGACTTGCAAGACAAACATGTTTCGTTGAATGATAAGTGGTGTGAATTGCAAAGCAAACACGAGGCTTTGCAAGAGAAATATGATGTGACATTCATCCACAATCAGAAATTGACCGTGGATCTTTCTAAGTGCACAGAAGCCAACATGTTTTATGAAAACCATGAAAAGGAATTTAAATTGATGATTGAAAAATTAAAGAAAGATAAAACCGAGCTGACAAAAATGGTTTCCAGAAAACAAACTGACATAAATTTGTATATCACTCGTCTTGAGATAATGCAAAAAGAGATGGCTTGTGTTAAAACTGAAAGTGAGGCGATTCAGCTTAAGTTAGACAGTTATTTGAGCTCTAGCTATGTGTTGGATCACATCATTGATGTTCAAAAGGAGAAACGGGATGTCACATGCATTGGATATAAGAAATGTCCACCACCTGTGAGACACAATTATGATGCCATGCCTGATGAGGAGTATAGAACTCACTTTGAACCATCTGTTCCTTTGGACGTTGAGGAATTTGCAACTGGACTTGGATACAAGAAGGAAGTATCATCAGAATCGGATGTGTCAGCAGATACATGTGTGTGCTCTGCTGAACCGAATCAGGATCCTCCAGTTGTGATTGAGGATGCTGATTCTTCTGATGATGAATCTGATGATACTGATTCAACAAAGTCTGATGCGGTAATCAAAGAAGAGGACATACCTCTTGAGAATCATATTCTATGTGATCCTCCCGCAAAACCTGCTAAGACTGTTCCGACCGAGTCCACGTCTGCAAAAGAGTCTGAAAGTGTGGATTTGCTGTACACTCTTGTTGGTGATGATAAAATTTAATCAGACAAAGATTTTCCTATTAAGAATGTTAATCAATCTTTAATCAATAAAGTTTTTGAAAATTCAACAAGTAAGTTTTTGGGAAAGACAGGATCACATGTTACAGTAACACAGTGTCCTTCTATTCCAAAGGCTGAAATTCGAAAACAATATGGCAATAAAAAATTACCAACAGTGAAAAGGCAGCAAAATCATAACAAACCAAAAGAAAAGACACCGACTCAAAGTCAAAGGAAGCCGAATCAGAAGAAGAACAAGAATGTGAACTTTGTGAAATCAAAGGGAACGGACAAAATTGAAACGTTTGAAAACAAATCTAACTTAGATTTTGTTAAACAAGCAACAGTGTTGAAAAGAAATGAACCAAACTGTTCGAAACCTAGTACCTCGAGATCACAAAGTTCATCATCATCGGCAAGACGATCACATGAGACTTCGGGGTTTGTTGAACGAAGATCATGTTTTGAATGTGGTACAATTGGACATATAATTCGAAATTGTCCGTATCTTCATAAGTTAAAAGCCAAAGTTGATGATCCCCGTGAACGAAATTACCAAAAGCGATCTGTTTCTTCAAAACAAGATCCCCGCCTTGTAAAAGAAAGGGAAAAGAAACAGAAACGCCAACAGGTCCAGGTAATTGAGAAAGCACTTAAAACTGAAGTGGTTCAAAAACAATCTGTTCCAGTTAAACCAGAAAGTTCAAAGTTTTCAAAAACTTCAAACAATCACGAAGTTAAACATTTAAATAATCAAACTGGTAAAACTCAACAGATTTGGAAACCAAAATCGGAAATTGTTTCAGGGGGAGCTACATCAATTCCGAATCATCGGGAAATGGATGTCACAATCCTCGATGATGACGGACGACCCAAGTCTGTGAAGGCTTGGGTCCCCCTCTCCAACTAATTTCTGAATGAGTGTGCAGGATGTTCCAGGAGGAACTATTGATAGCCTTAGGATTATTGATAGTGGAGCGTCCATGCACAAGATCGGCGACATAAGGCTCCGAAACATTGTTGTAACCAAGGAGAATATCGTTGCCTTTTGATGGAGAGAGGAGGAAAGAAGACAAAAATGTCTGATGAAGGAAAAAGGAATGAATCTGAAAAATTCGACATGATGAGATATGTGCCAAAATTGGTTGTTATGGTTTTTGATCGGGTCCTCAGGAAAGATTCCAATGAAAAGTACGCGCCTGTAACACGTCTGAAGCTTTTCGAAGATTCATGGATTTTTCTTCCACAAGAAGTTCAAAGTCCACAAGATGAACGTGTAGGGTACTTTTCTCTACAGTGTGATTGAAGAAAATGTGTTTGTTGAACAAACCAACCGGGTGTGCGGATGCCTTGGCGTGGATTGAACAGCCGCACACTACTTCTCAAAGAGAAAGACAAAGACCTTCGCTGGTACAATGTGGAAGATCAGCCGGACCCAGAGGTTTATGATCTTGTTGCTGTGAAGAGATTTCTCAGTAGCTACAAAATCGACTTTGAAATCCACACCTGGTGGATATCCAGTTTGGGAGAGCGCTCAGATTCCTGGCAATGCACGAAGCAGTTGCAGGATACGGTTTTAAATTTCTAATCTCTCCTATACTTGTCGATATTTAAGCTGCTTTATGAATTATTATCATCTCGTACAGCACTCCTTGACTTGACACGTTGATCTCGAATATCACCTCACACGTGATTGTTTCACTATGAAACTCATCAATGTTGTCATGGTCCACACCGATGACCAACGTGCCGACCTTTTTACCAAAGCATTTGACAAATCAAGATTTGACTTTTTATTATTGGTAAACGGCATTAAGGTCAAGCAAGAGTAAAACCAACATCAGAAAATCATTTTTGTAAATACCTTTGTGTTTTAAATTTTAGCTTAGTTTGTTGATTTTAGGGGGAGTAAATCCAAATTTGAAAAACCAAAAACATCGAAAAATTTCAAAAACACAAAAACATTAGAAAAGCAAAAATGAGTTTCCTGGCGAGCAAAAGAGAAAATGATAGTACATCAGTGGTCTGTCTAAACCTCTTTAAACCTTAAATGAAAAATGATAAGCAGCTCTATATAAGATGTATCGGTAGGCTCGCAATCATAGATCTCACACTAGGGTCCAATTACAAAACCAAGAAACCCTAGTACACACGACGATGGGGACATTAATTTATTTTGGTCCCTCTAATCATGCCTTGATGAAGAAAATGTTGATACATATTAAATGGACGCGACTTGGTTCGGCTCAACTCGGTTCGGTTCGACCCGGTTAGGTTCGGCTTAAGCCAGACGTCACGACATTCCTCCGTCGTGCGTCCCAGAGTTCGTCTCGCAAAGCACGGTGAGCCGCGAACCGTTCCCGTCGACACATCAGCATGACATCACCATGATGATGTCATGGTGATGTCACACATGCATGACAACAACAAATCTTCTATCTGCATGTTTTGCACGTAAAGATGTTGGGCCAATCAACTTTCATGTGGGCTGCTTCTCCATTTGGGCCTATCCCCAGCCCAATCGCACAACATGTATATATCGAAATCACTTGGTGATTTCGGCGGACAAGAGAGAAGGAGAGAACAAAAGGGACAAGTGTTTTTCGGTGGTGAAGCAGAACCGCACAAGTGAGAACCCGAGAGATTTGAGAGAGAGTTTACAGAATACATTTGTAAACATTGATTTGTAACTGACTTTTCTTACGTATTAATACATTGGTGTTAATCGTTGAGTCTCGGTCTCCTTCTCGTGTTCTTGTCGTGTTCGATCTCGGTTTGCATCTCCGGTTGGATTCCGCACAACCGGGTGTGTTTGTACACAAGGATTAGGCGACTAGATCCTCCCCTAGCCGGACCTGCAGAAAATAGCCAGCAAGTATTTCTAATACCAATTTTGTAGTCAAGACGTGTAGAAAAATTGCAAGTTTTTATAGTTTACGCACCTATACCGGGTCAAAGAAATATTGCGTGACTACCATCGTTCAAAGACTTAAAAGTATACTCTTAGTAAATCTACAAGTCATATACATAATGTTTGTATGTATGAATATCTAAACATATTAATTATTACATTTTTGTATTTAGTATGTTTTATATTTTTACCTAAGGCTTATTTTTTATAAGATCTTTAGTTTGTGGTAAATACACGTAACCTAAACCCAGCTATTAGCATATGTATTAAGTGAAATTCAAAGAGTATAACAATTATATATCTAACAAAATCAAAGGACTTGTACAGTACCTTTGACTTACGTTATTATTTTCAGTTTACCTTAAATATGCATAATGAATTAATATAATATATAGTTTACCAAAATAAAATCAAGTAATGATATTACTCAGTCAAATTCTTCCATCTTTAATTATTATTATTATTATTATTATTATTATTATTATTATTATTATTATTATAAAAACAAACGAAATACATATTAACTTGATTTTTTTGTATATTTATTGATTTTTATTTATTATTATTAATTGTTTTATTTACCCTTGATTTTTTTTAAAACCCCTTACACTCCCCTTTTAAGTATTTGAACTCTCTGTATAATACGTTTCTTAACCCATTTAATTCTTTTTATTTTAATAACTTGCGTTTGTTAACTTAAAAAATGAATACGTATCAATAGGGTGGTGGTCTACTGGCAAAAGGAAAGCCTTTAAACACTTGGATTTGGGAGGATGAGATATTAGGTTCAAGTCCCACAGACAACCAACATTAAAAAAAATTGTCGCTCAAAAAAAAAAATGAATACGTGATTGCGATTAGTTTGGTGTAAAATTGAGTGTTTTTTTCGAGTGTCAGTATCGTGTCCATACCCTGACAAACCGTATCAATTCTAGCTGAACAACTTTGTTGCTAGTATAGATGTTATTGAAACCGGTATTCATCTTTATCCTTTTTACGATATTCTTTTTGACATATTACTACTTTATTTTTTAGGTTTCTTTTCCAGATACTATAGCAAGTATCAGTACTGTAACAAGTTGACAAATTACCAATCTAATTCCCGCTAACCCGCTGCGAAGCGCGGGTTACCCCCTAGTTGTTAATAAAAAGCTAGTTAGAACTAGTATTTACAAAAAGTAATCATTTCTCTTATCATAGATATTTAATATAACCGGCGTAATTTATCACTATA
Organism: Helianthus tuberosus; assembly: GCA_030545235.1. NCBI lineage: Eukaryota > Viridiplantae > Streptophyta > Magnoliopsida > Asterales > Asteraceae > Helianthus > Helianthus tuberosus. Next base: position 338 of record JARYGA010013398.1, on the reverse strand, counting down.
TCTACATCGTGTTTGGATTTTGAGAAGATCAGGTGGGTGATTTAAATGTAGGAAAGCTTTTTAGGACCTATTTGAAACTATAAATAACAAATACCAAGGGTTTAACTGTTTATCGAAGTATAACACAACTAAAGTATCGGCAACGATTGAACAAAAGATCCATCATAGACAAACAAGATGAGCAAAACAGATTAAGACTTGTGACTAGGTGCAAGTTCATTTTTATACTCTCTAGGTGTTTTCATTGATCGCACCACATACCTAATTTCTTTGGAGGAATTTAGGTTATAAAAGTAAGAATTCTGCGAGTCCGTAACAAAATTCTAGAAAGGAGCTAA
>JARYGA010013397.1:0-66241 GCA_030545235.1 Helianthus tuberosus | reverse complement strand
AACCAAAAAAAAAAACACAATTCAAATTACCCGCAGTCCTATTATTACTATTGTTCTATCCCACTTTATTCATTAGACCACCATAGCTAATGAATGATACTGCAGAAGTTTGTTTGTATAAATTGCAACTTAATGAACCCAAATAAGATAACCAGTTGGTACCTTATCGCTAATTGTCGCCATTCGCCATTAACAATTATGCACTACTCTTCTTCACTGGATCCACAAAATTCATGCCTATAAATTCAACGAAGAATATAGCTTCATATCAGTTTATCCAACAAAAGAGTTGATTAGATTCATACTCCTTTATCACCAACTTAAAATTGTGTACCATATTTAGTATCAGATTCATAGTATGTATCTTAAATATCGCAGATCTACGTGCATATATATTCATTCTTCATACATTATAAAAACCCAAAAAACCTTCACTTTATCACTCCATTCACATTATCAGTTCACAAAACATTATCAAAAACACAAAAAACCAATACAGATCTGAAAGTATTAGACAGATCTAACATAGATACATCCCAAATCAGTAGAAAACCTGTTTAAAAAAACTTGTAACACATAAAATTTAACATCGTATAAACATAAACTACAGAAAAACCAAAAAAAAAAAAAAACGGTAGATCAGGTTAAAAATAAGGTACCAATCTGGCCACCAAACGGTAGATCTGTGCCATCGTCATCATCTTCCACCCACAACCACCATCGTTGATGAACCCAGCGCAGATCTGTGTCATCTTCATCATCTTCCACCCACAACCAAACGGCAGATCTGAAATATTACACAGATCCGATTCAAATAACAAAAAAAAAGATATGGTAAAAAGAAAGGTACCGAGCGGTCAAACCAGTCGATCTGGTGTCGGATCTAGAGAGATTCATCTCTGAGGAAGCGTAGATCTTGAAGCGACTGGTAAAGAAGCCCTAGAATCGCCTGGAGAAAGAGAGGAAATGGTGGTGATGATAATGAGGAAGTCGATCTGGTGTCGAATGTAGAGAGATTCATCACAGAGACACCCTGGATCTTGGAGCGACTGGTTTCTTAGTGAAACCCTAGAATCGCCAGGGGAGAAAGAGAGATGATGAGGAGAGGAGCGGCGATGGTTTTGTCCAGGAAACCCTAATTTTGATGACCCGTGTTGTTTTAATGGCTACCGCGTGTTAAAGAATTTTTCAACACATTTTTGCTTAAATGGTTGTATAATGTGCTTAAAATGGTTGTACAATGGAAAATGACCATTCTTGCCCTTCCTATATGCTTACTAAAGTAGTATAGATATAATCCATACACCCACATTACAAAAGTTGCAAGAATATAAAAAATATATATAATTCGATCTCATCTCCTAGGATCCTTCCCTCTTCACGCACCGAATTTTCAAACGCTCATCTATCGGCTCTCAAATTCCGCTCCCCCCTTTTCCCATGCATGGGATTACGTCCAAATCCACTCAAAATCCCATTAAGATATCCACATAAAATCTTAATCTTGATGTAGATATTTAAACCACTCTAAATCCTCCTATGATATCTTCATCATAAAATCTTAATCTTGAATCCTCCTACGATATCCCCATAAAATCTTAATCTTGATGTAAATATTTAAACAACTCAAAATCCTCCTATGATATCCCCATCATAAAATCTTAATCTTGATGTACCCTTTTTTACTTTTTATACCCTTTGAAAAAAAAAATAGTTTAAATCTTTTCAAATTTAACACCTAGATCATTTTTTTATAATTGATCCCATCAATGATTTTGGTCACCTGCAACAACACTTTCTTTCCAGAATCTATCCTTTTTTTTTTCAATTAACACTGCATTACAATTTTATCAATCGATTTGAATATTAATTTGCATTTTTATATGGATCATCTTTTCTCTTTTATTGGAGGGTTGTAATAAAACTAACTATTTTTATATGTGTGGATTCTTGGAAGTATTTATGTTTTCTGCGTGTTTTAAACCAATTCCATTATATCTTCATGAGACTTGAATGCGTTAAAATAAACTAATATTGGAGTTGAGATTTATGAGTATTGATACAAAACATGAATGTTAAGATTGTTTGTATTCATTAATCGTTGCCCGTTACAAAGTGTGTGCGTATCTCAAGTCTACTTTCACATAAAATATGGTTTTATAAAACATAGTAGTATTCAAGAAACTAAATTTTTATAGACATAGATAAACTATAATCACAAATGCAAGTAAGTGTATTATTTATATAAACATAAATTATTTAATTATATATAGCTTTAATCAGCTATCACTAGAGGACATGGAAATTTCAAAGACGAACAATAAAAGGATAGTAATAGGAAAAACATGAACCATCATATCACCAACTAGTTTTCAAACGGAAACGCAGTTGAATCATAGCTCCGACAGCAGCTTCGTCATCTCTAGCCGTGGTTTGAACTTGGCTACCAACGGTATAGCCTTATGCAAGGTGACCCCATGACCTTCGGTCATATCAACCATCTCTTTACTTGTACGTTCCCAATGAAAGCATTGAATAATCAACCCTAAAGCCATCCCAAGCATTCGAACCGCCAACGCATCCCCAAGACAACTCCTCCTTCCGAATCCAAATGGCAATAACTTAAACCCGTCCCGTGTCCCTTCTAACCCTTCAAACCTTTCTGGTTTGAATGCTTCTGGGTCGTCCCACACCTTTGGGTCATGATGTATGGCCCATAGGTTAACAATTAACATCGTCCCACTTGGGATGTTGTAGCCACCAACAACACAATCACTTGATGCCTCGTGCAGAGTTAGTAACGGGTCCACAGGATACAATCGTAAGGTCTCGTTTATGATACAACCAAGGTAAGGTAAGGTAAGTTGGGTATGTCTAACTCGTCAACTAGACGATTGTTGCCAATATTGCTATCAATTTCGTTTTGTGCCTTTTTTAAAACTTGTGGGTGGTTTAGCAAAATTGTCATAGCCCATTCCATGGTACCAGCCATTGTGTCACTTCCTGCTCCCAATAAAGGCTGATAAGCATAATATATCATTCATTGATCATGATTTGGAAGCTACATGTGTGTTCATAACCGAACCAAGACGTTCTTGTTTACCAATATTTTACCTCAAGTTTTTATTTTGTTTTATATTAATTATATAATACAAAACTATATAAAAAACTTTGAATGATTAGTATTGTGATTTTCCCATGATAGGTTCTATGTCTCTTTCACTGTATTTTAACTAAAATTCATAAAAAAAATTTCTAAATTTTGTTTTTTTAAAACTCTCGCATGATATTACCTCAATTTTATCCCACTCACAAACACTTTTTATTGTTTTTCTCGGTTTTATGTATACAAACAAAATTATATCAAGAGATGAAAAGTGAATTTCAATATTTAGAGAACTAGTGTAGGTTCTGTAAACCTTATCTCTATTTTTGGAAAAGAGTCTAAATAGAGAACCTCATGTGAATGCTTATATATTTATAATGAGCATTTTCTAATGTAATATTTTAATTAATTTTTGAGAAGAAAAAAAAAAGAAAACATTAATCTTACGAGCACGAAGTTTCGAATCATTGTATCAGTGTAGTGTAGTACTCCGGTTCTGATACCACAAAAGCACTCAAAATCCTCCTATGATATCCCCATCATAAAATCTTAATCTTGATGTACCCTTTTTTACTTTTTATACCCTTTTGAAAAAAAAAAATAGTTTAAATCTTTTCAAATTTAACACCTAGATCATTTTTTTATAATTGATCCCATCAATGATTTTGGTCACCTGCTACAACACTTTCTTTCCAGAATCTATCCGTTTTTTTTTCAATTAACACTGTATTACAATTTTATCAATCGATTTGAATATTAATTTGCATTTTTATATGGATCATCTTTTCTCTTTTATTGGAGGGTTGTAATAATACTAACTATTTTTATATGTGTGGATTCTTGGAAGTATTTTTGTTTTCTGCGTGTTTTAAACCAATTCCATTATATCTTCATGAGACTTGAATGCGTTAAAATAAACTAATATTGCAGTTGAGATTTATGAGTATTGATACAAAACATGAATGTTAAGATTGTTTGTATTCATTAATCGTTGCCCGTTACAAATCGTGCGCGTATCTCAAGTCTACTTTCATACAAAATATGATTTTATAAAACATAGTAGTATTCAAGAAACTAAATTTTTATAGACATAGATAAACTATAATCACAAATGCAAGTAAGTGTATTATTTATATAAACATAAATTATTTAATTATATATATCTTTAATCAGTATCACTAGAGGACATGGAACTTTCAAAGACGAACAATAAAAGGATAGTAATAGGAAAAACATGAACCATCATATCACCAACTAGTTTTCAAACGGAAACGCAGTTGAATCATAGCTCCGACAGCAGCTTCGTCATCTCTAGCCGTGGTTTGAACTTGGCTACCAACGGTATAGCCTTATGCAAGGTGACCCCATGACCTTCGGTCATATCAACCATCTCTTTACTTGTACGTTCCCAATGAAAGCATTGAATAATCGACCCTAAAGCCATCCCAAGCATTCGAACCGCCAACGCATCCCCAGGACAACTCCTCCTTCCGAATCCAAATGGTAATAACTTAAACCCGTCCCGTGTCGCTTCTAACCCTTCAAACCTTTCTGGTTTGAATGCTTCTGGGTCGTCCCACACCTTTGGGTCATGATGTATGCCCCATAGGTTACCAATTAACATCGTGCCACTTGGGATGTTGTAGCCACCAACAACACAATCACTTGATGCCTCGTGCGGAGTTAGTAACGGGCCCACAGGATACAATCGTAAGGTCTCGTTTATGATACAACGAAGGTAAGGTAAGGTAAGTTGGGTATGTCTGACTCGTCAACTAGACGATTGTTGCCAATATTGCTATCAATTTCGTTGTGTGCCTTTTTTAAAACTTGTGGGTGGTTTAGCAAAATTGTCATAGCCCATTCCATGGTACCAGCCGTTGTGTCACTTCCTGCTCCCAATAAAGCCTGATAAGCATAATATATCATTCATTGATCATGATTTGGAAGCTACATGTGTGTTCATAACCGAACCAAGACGTTCTTGTTTACCAATATTTTACCTCAAGTTTTTATTTTGTTTTATATTAATTGTATAATACAAAACTATATAAAAAAACTTTGAATGATTAGTATTGTGATTTTCCCATGATAGGTATGTCTCTTTCACTGTATTTTAATTAAAATACATAAAAGTTTTTTCTAAATTTTGTTTTTTTAAAACTCTCGCATGATATTACCTCAATTTTATCCCACTCACAAACACTTTTTATTGTTTTTCTCGGTTTTATATATACTAACAAAATTCTATCAAGAGATGAAATGAATTTCAATACTTATAGAACTAGTGTAGGTTCTGTAAACCTTATCTCTATTTTTGGAAAAGAGTCTAAATAGAGAACCTCATGTGAATGCTTATATATTTATAATGAGCATTTTCTAATGTAATATTTTAATTAATTTTTGAGAAGAAAAAAAAAAGAAAACATTAATCTTACGAGCACGAAGTTTCGAATCATTGTATCAGTGTAGTGTAGTACTCCGGTTCTGATACCACAAAAGCACTCAAAATCCTCCTATGATATCCCCATCATAAAATCTTAATCTTGATGTACCCTTTTTTACTTTTTATACCCTTTTGAAAAAAAAAATAGTTTAAATCTTTTCAAATTTAACACCTAGATCATTTTTTTATAATTGATCCCATCAATGATTTTGGTCACCTGCTACAACACTTTCTCTCCAGAATCTTTCCTTTTTTTTCAATTAACACTGTATTACAATTTTATCAATCGATTTGAATATTAATTTGCATTTTTATATGGATCATCTTTTCTCTTTTATTGGAGGGTTATAATAACACTAACTATTTTTATATGTGTGGATTCTTGGAAGTATTTTTGTTTTCTGCGTGTTTTAAACCAATTCCATTATATCTTCATGAGACTTGAATGCGTTAAAATAAACTAATATTGGAGTTGAGATTTATGAGTATTGATACAAAACATGAATGTTAAGATTGTTTGTATTCATTAATCGTTGCCCGTTACAAAGCATGCGCGTATCTCAAGTCTACTTTCACATAAAATATGATTTTATAAAACATAGTAGTATTCAAGAAACTAAATTTGTATAGACATAGATAAACTATAATCACAAATGCAAGTAAGTGTATTATTTATATAAACATAAATTATTTAATTATATATAGCTTTAATCAGCTATCACTAGAGGACATGGAACTTTCAACGACGAACAATAAAAGGATAGTAATAGGAAAAACATGAACCATCATATCACCAACTAGTTTTCAAACGGAAACGCAGTTGAATCATAGCTCCGACAGCAACTTCGCCATCTCTAGCCGTGGTTTCAACTTGGCTATAGGTAGGTCCCGTTTTTCCGGTGGATCGATAACGAAAACCTATCCTTGTTTATCACAAACACGGTAACGGGTGCGGAATCCCCGTGACGGTGCAAACCAAACACAGTTATTAAAGAACACGGATTAACCAATGAAACACACTCTATTGATTAAACGAGATGAGAACCGATTACAAACTGATACAAACACAGTTTTGACAGAGTTTCTTTAATGGTATGCTCTCATCTCTATCTCACACAGAAGCAGAGAGGGGTATTTATACTAGACACAGACACAGACTGACGAAACGCATAAAGGCACTCGACGAAACACTAAAGTCGACGAAACACATTCTGTTTCGTCGACATACATATTAAATCTATAATCTGTTTCGTCGATTGTAGTTGAAGCCCAAGAATTAGTCAAAGGCCCACTTCAAGTCTTCGGCCCATGATGTTGAGAAACGGCCCAGACATAGTTTCTGTTGACAACTTCCATTAATTCAACATATGAGACAAGACTATGTGACATCACCATGACATCACAATGATGATGTCATGGTGAGGTGTAAACGGGAAAGGCTTGCGGCGTTCCGTGCCTCGCGTGTCGAACTCTGGGGCGTACGACGGAGGAATGTCTTGACGTTGGGCTGGAGCCGGACCTAACCGAGTCGACCTGAACCGAATCGAACCGAGTCGAGTCGCGTCCACATAAAGTGTACCAACAAACCCCCCCTTGGACGCTACTCGTGAGGTTCGTCTTCCGTGTCTTTTGTGTCGGAGGATCTTCAAAGTCTTCACGCGTCGTAAGAAGAAAGTGTATCAACAAACTCCCTTTTTCATTCAGGTAGTGTATTAATAAACTCCCCCTTAGAATGAACTCTCCATTGAGTTATGCCCGTGAATCTTTTGATCTTCAATTCTTTAGATCCTTGTGGTGTTGATGAGGGATCAGCGGCAACTCGATCATTTTTATCTTTTGAGTGCCTTCACTTCGTGTCTTCACTTTACGGCTTGTTATCTGACATATTCTCTTTGCCTTTAGCTGATTCTGATGTCGCATCTGCACATACAAGAAAGCTAAACACGTAATGAGAACAACCGTTTGGAATATAGACAAATTAAACAAAGCGACACATGTGAGATCAAATCTCAATCAAACACCGACCGACAACAGTTTGAAAGTTTAGAAAATGATCAATTTTAATCCGTTAACTTTCAAAACTTGTTAACTTCGACAGTTTATGAAGATGCAATTGTTTTCCGGCTTACAATCAGGATTTTGGGTAGGATAGACTCGAGTTCCAACATCGGTCAATTAAAAATAAACTAGAAGCAAAATCTTTTTTGGATTTTATAAAGTTTAAATTAAAAACACCTAAAATCTTTTTGGAATTTTTCATTTTTCAAATGTAAAGACGGAAAGCAATAAATAAATATATACAAAGATGCAGAAACTGAAAGCAGTAAACAAATATTTACAGACATTCTTTTTGCGAGTTTCGAGGGTAAGAGAATCATATCAGTGTACGGTCATGCCAAAACGCTCTTGTTGTTCTTTTAGTTAACAATTAGATAAGCATCCTATAACAATTATCGGTATTGTTGTCCACATAAGCTCAACTTATCATATGTAATCATGGCGAGGGGATACGTTAAGGTATGATTTATACTTACCGACCGGTGTTCATCCACATCACGACACATTCCCGTATCAAGGTATGCGCGAGAGTTCATCTTACCGGTGAGTATACCGTTTATCATCTGTTTGACCGTATAAAAGAATGTGAGAAACTCACTTATTTTGATAGAATCACTTATTGATGAGGAACTTGATTTTCAGATGCATGAAGGCACAAGAGCAAGTCCGTGAACAGGTCAGTACTTTCGTACAGCAAAGAGACGAACTTGACTCCCGCAAAGAATCTGTGATATAATATCACTTATTTTGATGGACATGTGATTGTTGATCACTTATTGAGGTCGAATGCAATATGTACACGTATGTATAGTATCATGGAAGATCTAGACTTCGTCTCCGTTATTTTTACGGTTTAAGATACAACCATGATACCCAGATGATAAGACAGCATAAAGACCGAATATCTCAGAACCTCGGCAATCTCTCAAACGAAATTTCGGTACTAAGACCATATGCCAATGTGCGGTTCCCACCTGGTCTTCAGTCAATTTAGGATTTATATTACCCTGCACACTTTAAAATGATTGTGAGCCTACCGATACATCTTATATAGAGCTGCTTAACATTTTTATTGTTAGTGCACTTTGGGTGAAAAGTGCATGTTTTCCAATTGTTAGGGTCTTTATTGTACAAGTCTTGAAACTTAGTCCAAGGTTTATCCTTGGACAATTTGTCCAAGTTTGTGTCTAGGACAAAGGTCAGGGGTTTATGTTAGGGACAAAAGTCAGGGTTTTGGTGTAGATTGTTTGTCCGAGTTTAGTCCTAGTCTATATATATGTGTTGTATAGGATTAGGGCAAAGTATCACTCGATCAAGAAGCTGTGTGCACCTCTCTCACTTGGGGTTCCTCCTGGTGTGCACATCCTAGAGAGAGAGAGACTATATGTTAGTGAGAGAAAGCTAGGGTTTAGATCTTTGTGATCTAAACCAGCTTGTAGATGATGTTTACTCCTTTGGTATGTAATCTGTGATGACTGATTCAATATAAAGGGTTCATCTTCTACGTATTTCTATCTTGTTCATATTTTGTTCTTCATGTCTTGAATCAAGTGCAATGTTTGATGTTCGTCATCGATCCGGTGTTTCAACAGTGGTATCAGAGCTTGGTTACCGATTCAGAATGGTCTAACCGCCTTCCGAATCACCATTGCTCTTGATTTGATGTTTGTTTCCGCAAAACATCTTGAAGACGTGAAGATTTTGGTCCAGATATGAAGAAATTCGAGAGCTGTGTTGGAGAGAACTGCTGGGTTTTTGGAGATCTAGGGTTTTGGTCTGAAAAAGGCTCTGTCCGAATTTTTGTAAGTGTTTTACCAAGTCCGAGTTTCCATTCTGTGTCTGTGTTTCCGGGGTTTTTGGTGAACCAGTGTGAAGTCACACTGGGGAGATAGTCCGGAGACTTGTTACTGAAGCTTGTCCGAGTTTTACACTTCAGTACTTCATTACTGGATCCGAGTTTAAGAAACCTTACTTGTTCCGAGTCTAAGGTTGAGTATTAAGTCCGAGTTTCACCTTAGTTATTTGAAGTTCCGAGTTTTTGTCTTGTCATTACTGGATCCGATTTTTGTTTTTATGTTGTTCAGCTCTGAGTTTTAACATCTGATGTGTTTCAGTTCAGAGTTTTAACAACCGATGTGTATCAGCTCCGAGTTTTAAAGAAAGTTTGGGAGTCCGAGATTTTAGTGATTCCGAGTTGTTTAACTGAAAGTTTTAGTGAGTCCGAGATTTTAGTGATTCCGAGTTTTAACATCTGTTAAAACTTTCAAGATTCTGAGTTTTAGTGATGTTGTTCAGCTCCGAGATTTTAGTGAGTCTGAGTTTTAATCAGTTCAGACTAAGTCTGAGTTTTAAATCCCGAACTTGAGAGTTTTAATCAGTTCATTCTTCAGTCTGATTTTTAAACAGATCAAGTCAGTTTTTTTTTCTGAGTTTTAAACAGTCAAGACAGATAGTGTGTTTTGGTGTCTGTTCAATATGATTCCGAGTTTTACACAGTAAGACAGTTTGTTGAACCTTGTTCCGAGTATTGAAAATAAAAAGAAGTATTCTGAGTTTCTGTTTGGTCCGAGTTTCACCTTTGTTTCCTTGAGTCCGAGTTTAAGTTATATACATTTCATCCGAGTTTCTGGAGTCCGAGTTTTTCCTTACCTCCATTGGGTCTGATTTTTTATGGGTTTCTATGTCCGAGTTTTAATAACATACAACAGATCCGAGTTTTTAAAATGATGAAAGAAATTCGAAGTTCCGATGTTTAAGCTTTCTGTTCCGAGCTTCTGATTCAGAGTTTTGCTTAACTGTTTCAATCAGAGTTTTTGAGTAAACAGGTCAGGTATTTGAGTAAACAGTCCGATTTTTTATCCAGACTTGAAGTCCGGGTTTTATTGGGTGATGAAACAGGTCCGAGTATTTCTTTTTGGAACATCTTGTCTGGGTTTTCGTAACTCATTCAGCAGGTTCCGAGTTTTGTCATTTGGTTTCGTTCGGAGTTTTAACAAGTCCAAGTAAACAACAGTTCCGAGTTTTTGTTTGTTCAAAAAAACTGTATCCGAGTTTTAAAACCTAGTTCCGAGTTCAAAAACTGTATCCGAGTTTCAAAAGATTCAGCAAATTCCGAGTTTTGTTCAAAAACTGTATCCGAGTTTTGTTCAAAAGTTCAGCAAATTCCGGTTGTAGCAAGTTCCAAAACTTATACTTGTTCCGAGTTTTTAAACAGTTGAAACTGATTGGATTGGTTCCGGGGTTTCAACTTTCAACTTGTTCCGAGTTTTTAACTCAGGAAACTGAATCTTATTCCGAATTTTACTCAGGAAACTGGATCTTACATTACATACGTTAGATGGTTAGTGGCTGCAACAACAGTGGGGTTGCTTGGACGCTGACAGTTTACAAAGAAATAGGAGGAGTAAAAATTTTGAAATTCCTGTTTTCTTTGTAAACCAAAAGCTCGTGGTGCTACATCGAAACAAGTTCATGTTTACTATCTTTGAGATTAACTTAGTGTTAATCTTACCGGTGGCGAAGTGTTTATAACATGAAGCAAGTTAGAGCTAGTGTATGATTGATTTTTGTCAAGTTTGTTCGAGGTTTAATCAAGTGTTGACGTGATGAAGCAAATTGTTCTTTTGGCAACTAGTTGAAGGTCAAGCCTTTATCGTATGCCGGTTAGAGTAGAGATGATTAGTCTTCTTGATCTCTCTTCCAAGTTGGTGACTGATCGGATTCTTGAAATAGGGGTTCTTACATTGAGGGGGAGATTGGAGACGAAAGTCATCGGGTAATTGGTGGATTCGTGAAGATACGAGATTGGATCTTGAAGATTCGAGATGAAATGATTTCAGACACTCGGTTGAAGACTCTGATCAAGATGGTGGATGTACTTTTACAAAGTTCAGTTTGTTATTAACTTATCGAACTGAGCTTCATGTCTTTGCGAAATTTGAAGTGTTCAAGGCTGGGCATTGGAAATCCAATGTTTCTTTCTGCTGTTGGTTAGGTTTGAAGATTAATGTATCGAGCGATATTCTTACATGTGGTTGTAGGTCGGTTCGCGTTAACTTGATTCAGGAGTAGATTGAGGGGGAGGATCAACAGTGTTAGATGTTGGATTCTTCATGTTTCTCAAAGCGGCATTAAGTGATCGTCAGCAAGTCTTTTATTAGAAGGGTTGAAGATCGCTGTGCTCTACCGGAAAGATCAAGTCTCAGCCAAAGTTGAAAGCAGCCATGATATCATCAGTCAAGGGGGAGTCTGTAAGTGCAGTATCCAGTGACTGAAGATATCAGTGTTAGACAGAACTAATTGCAACAGTTAAGGGGGAGACTGTAAGTGCAGTTCCTGCCGGGTAACTGTCGCTTATCAGTTCTGGTCAACCAAAGTAGTTGTCCAAGTAAAAGTCAACGATAATGAAGAATTCAAGACCACATGAAGACCATGCACTGATCAAGGGGGAGTTTGTTAGTGCACTTTGGGTGATAAGTGCATGCTTTCCAATTGTTAGGGTCTTTATTGTACAAGTCTTGAAACTTAGTCCAAGGTTTATCCTTGGACAATTTGTCCAAGTTTGTGTCTAGGACAAAGGTCAGGGGTTTATGTTAGGGACAAAAGTCAGGGTTTTGGTGTAGATTGTTTGTCCGAGTTTAGTCCTAGTCTATATATATGTGTTGTATAGGATTAGGGCAAAGTATCACTCGATCAAGAAGTTGTGTGCACCTCTCTCACTTGGGGTTCCTCCTGGTGTGCACATCCTAGAGAGAGAGAGACTATGTGTCAGTGAGAGAAAGCTAGGGTTTAGATCTTTGTGATCTAAACCAGCTTGTAGATGATGTTTACTCCTTTGGTATGTAATCTGTGATGACTGATTCAATATAAAGGGTTCATCTTCTACATATTTCTATCTTGTTCATATTTTGTTCTTCATGTCTTGAATCAAGTGCAATGTTTGATGTTCGTCATCGATCCGGTGTTTCAACATTTATTTTGCATTTCAGTTTGAAGAGGTTTCAACAGACCACTGATTTACTATCATTTTCTCTTTTTCTCGCCAGGAAACTCATTTTTGTATTTTTCAATGTTTTTGCGTTTTTGACATTTTTCAATGTTTTTGAATTTTTCAAATTTGGATTTACTCCCCCTAAAATCAACAAACTATGATAAATTTAAATACACAAAGGTATTTACAAAAATGATTTCCCGATGTCGGTTAACTCATGTTTTACCTCAATGTCGTTTACCAAAATTAATTTTAATCAGAATTGATTTATCAAATTTTGGAAAAATCAGTTGGCATGTCGGTAAGCGGTGCGGACCATGACAACATTGTCTGGCCAAAGAGTGATGTATGAAATAGTAATTCAAAGAGTAGCTTAAATATCGACAAGTATAGGAGAGATTAGAAATTTAAAACCGTATCCTGCAACTGCTTCATTCATTGCAAGAAATCTGAGCGCTCTCCCAAACTGGATATCCACCCGGTGTGGATTTCAAAGTCAATTTTGTAGCTACTTAGAAATCTCTTCACATCAACAAGATCAGAAACCTTTGGGTCCGGCTGGTCTTCTACATTGCACCAGCGAAGGTCTTTGACTGCACGTTCATCTTGTTGAGTTTGAACTTCAGACGTGCTGCAGGTGCGTACATTTTGATTGAATCTATCCTGGGGACCCGATTAAAGCCTTGAACAATCACATTTTTGGAATTATTTTCATTTTGTCGAAGCTTTCAATCTCTTTCGACAGACAATTCTGTCTTCTTTTCTTTTCCTTCTCTCCATCAAAGGCAACAATTTCTTCTGTCGCCTATCTTGTGCATGAATATTCCACTATCAACAATCTTACGATGATCGATAGTTCCTCCTGGAATATCCTACACACACACTCAGAGATTAGTTGGAGAGGGGGACCCAAGCCTTAACAGACTTGGGTCGTCCTTCATCATCGAGGATTGTTACCTCGATTTCCTGATGATTTTCAAACATAGCACCTCCCCCTGAACTATCACCCGTCTTAGGTTTCCAAGTTTGTTTTTGTTTACCAGATTGAGTTTTGTAAACATATTTTGAAACTTCTGGTTTTAAAGGTTGTGAAGAACTTGGTTCCCTTTTGACCGTTTTGACTTCAGATTTTAAAGACTTTTCAACAGCTTTGATGTTTTGACGTCGTTGTTTCATTTCTTGTTCTTTAACAGTTCTTTTATCATGTTTTGGTGAAACATGACGACGTTGTGGGTGAACCTTTTCAGGTGGTGCTCTTTCCACAAATTTCTCTTTAGGAGTGTTTGAGCAGTTCTTAATGATATGCCCAAACTCCCCACATTTAAAACACGTTCTCCTTTCCACAAACTTAGGAGAATTTGATCGACCAACAGATGTCGAACCTGTAGAACCTGAGGTACTTGCTTTTTCATCACACCCATTTGTATGTTGAGTGTAATTGTTTTGACTATTACGTTTTAAAATCTTGACTTGTTGGATAAAATCGGTGTTTGATTTGTTTTCAAAAGTCTCAATTTTATCAGTACCCCTTGATGCTACAAACTTGACATCTTTTGCTTTCTTCTTGTAACGAGCTCCTTTTGATTCAACCTTAGCCTTTGGCTTTGGAGCTCATTGTTGCTGTTGTTTACCCTTAGAAGCAACAGGTTGTTGCTTTGTCAGTGATTTCTGTTTTCCAGGGATTGTCTTTCCCAAAAATTTTCTTGTATTATCTTCAAACACTTTGTCAATCAAAGATTGATTGACTTTTTTTATTGGAAAATCTATGTCTGAATAAATTTTACTATCACCGACTAAAGTATACAACAAGTTATTGCTCTTAACAGCAGACACACATTCATTGTCATCTTTGACATCCTTGACAGGATCTATCACTTGCTTGGCAACAGGTTGCACGACAGGAGTAGGAGGACCACAAAGAATATGATTCTCAATTGGAATTTCTACTCCTTTCGTCTCATCAAGTGATTCATCATGGTTATTCACATCTGATTCATCATCCGACGAATCATAGTCCTCAATGGTTGGAGAACTTTAATTTGAAGCACATGATGACTTTTCTTTCCGATCAGATGAGCCCTCCGATGAATTGTCCGGTTTGAACCCTAGGCCAGTTGTAACTTCCTCAAAATCAAGAGGCACACTGGGTTCATACCGAGGCATATCCTCTTCATCGGGCGACTTGGTATAGTCGTGTCTCAAAGGGGGTGGACACTTCCTATAACCAACGCCTTTAACGTTTCCCTTTAGTTTCTGAACGTCAATGATGTGATCGAGCACATATCGGGAGTTAGAATAACTCTCCAATTTGAGCTTGATCGCTTCATATTCACACTTGGCCACGGCTAGCTCTTTCTTGGTTTCCTCAATGATATTAATGTAGTTATTAATACCAATTTGTTTGTTGAAAACAGTTTTTGTTAATTCGGAAACACTTTTCTTTTGGGTTTCAATAACTATTTTAAACTCCTTTTCATTGCGAGCTAAGGCCATGTTTGCCTCTTTGCACTTTGACAGTTCAACAACTAAACTCTGATTGTGACTATGAATCGTATCACATTCAAGTTTCATTCTATCACATTCGTGTTTCGTATCAGCACAATCACTACATATGCGAGAAGTTTCAGAATTTACCTGACTCGAAGAGGCTATGACATTAGCCATGAAGGCAGTCTGAGAAGAGAAAGATCCATCTTCAGAAGTATAATCTCCCGCATTCGAGCTTTCTTCATCTGAACTCCCGCTATAACCCGAGCTATCACTTTCAGAAAACTCTTCCTTGTGAACATGCTTGATGTGATTGATGATTTTTGCATAGCATGCGGTTCCACCTCCTTGATCCTTATCTCCGAATTGTGCAGACCAATTACACCCTTCATCAGCCTGAACAGTCAATGCTCGATTGGTGTGTGATGGTCCAGACTGGTTCTGGTTGGTGGTGTTGTCCACAGCTACTATCCCTTTTCCACGGTTATCTTGATTGGCATTGGAAGTACTTGTCTGATTTCTGAATGGATTCTGGTTGCCTTGTCTGCTTGGCCGGGTGCACTCACGTTTGAAGTGACCCTTTTCGCCACAATTGTAACATGTAACCGCATCTTTATTGAACCCGTACTTCGTATCATTTTTTCCTTCCAACGAAGTTCTTCCAGTTCGAGTCATGAAATCCTTTGCCATTCTAACAGCACTTGCAAACGCCCACTTGATATCCATTAACTCCATTTCATCACGGTCTATCTGCTGATAATCTTCATTGGTCATATTGATGTTTCCAATTTGACCTACTACCAATCCACAGTATGAATTGAACATTGTGTTGAGAAGTTCCAAATGTTCCTTTGCAACTTCTACACTGACTTTTGAAAGATTGGAAGTATCAACTCTGACAGTGTTGGTGTTTTGGGGTGAAGGATTGTTGGTATACTGTTGTTGTTGTGGTTGGGGTTGAGGCTTGGGTATGGACTGTGAAAGATAAGCACTTTGATCCCACTGTGGTTGCGGTGGAAACGGAGAAGAGTTTGTATTGGATACAAACGCCGTTTGAAGCTTTGGTTGCTGAACTGAACTAGAACTAGCTGAAGGACCAAAACCAGGTAAATACATTTCTGTGTTTTGAGGAGGTGCAGATGCAATCCTTTTAGCTTTCCGAATTTCCTCTTCGTTCTTGTGCTCCAACTTCTGAATGAATTCATAAAGACTGACATTGGCTGCATCCAGAGCGCCCGTATGCTTTAGAAGTTCAATGAATGGACTCCACTTAGGAGGTAGAGCATCAGCAAATCGTGCAACCATTTCTGGATGAGTTGCAGCAACACTATAAGAAGTCATTTCACTAATCAAATGATAAAAACGAGAAGTCATATCATTTAGAGTTTCATTCTCCAAGGACTGAAATGATTCAAACTCTTTCTTCAATAAATCATGGCGTATCTTTCTAGTAGCTGCATTTCCTCCTCCTCTCGCTACCAATGCATCCCATAAACCTTTCGTGGTCTTACAATATGAGAATTGATGAAAGATGTCTCTGTGAAGTGCTTGAGTGAGAATAGCATACGCCTTCTTCTCCAGATCATATGCCTTTTTGTCGGCTTCTTGCATATTATTGAAAGTTGTCGCATTTGATCCTGCTTCTTCAAGAGCTTCACTAAATGCAGAGATGAAACACGTCCATAATTCTGTGTTTTGCCCTTGAACGTAGTTATGGAAACGACCCTTCCATGATGGATAGTCGTTCATGTAATTTAACTTTGGAGGGCGATTGTTGCTACCCGTCTCATTCTCACTAAGCAAAATATTTTGAATGCTCTGATTTTGATTCGACACCATTGCCCATTGACTTGAACTTATTGACTGTTGTTGTTGAGGTATGGTACTCCTCATATATTCGGCCATCGACATCTGTTTTAGATCTGGTTGTGGATCCGTACTCCAATCCCAAGGATTCGTACAACTCATATTTGATGTATGTATGTGAAAAACTGATCACACTCTTGAAAACAGACTGTTATCACACTTTTGGAAGTCCTCTGTTAAAAATTTACAAGTATCGACGAAACTTGTAGGTCCCGTTTTTTCGGTGGATCGATAACGAAAACCTATCCTTGTTTATCACAAACACGGTAACGGGTGCGGAATCCCCGTGACGGTGCAAACCAAGCACAGTTATTAAAGAACACGGATTAACCAATGAAACACACTCTATTGATTAAACGGGATGAGAACCGATTACAAACTGATACAAACACAGTTTTGACAGAGCTTCTTTAAGGGTATGCTCTCATCTCTATCTCACACAGAAACAGAGAGGGGTATTTATACTAGACACAGACACAGACTGACGAAACGCATAAAGGCACTCGACGAAACACTAAAGTCGACAAAACACATTCTGTTTCGTCGACATACATGTTAAATCTATAATCTGTTTCGTCGATTGCAGTTGAAGCCCAAGAATTAGTCAAAGGCCCACTTCAAGTCTTCGGCCCATGATGTTGAGAAACGGCCCAGACATAGTTCCTGTTGACAACTTCCATTAATTCAACATACTAGCTGATTTTCCGCTCGCGCGTTGCGGCGGGGATCCAATGTCTGCAAAACGCATGTCAGCAGCAGATACCGAATAACCAAACATAAATAAAAATGACGTGGTAAGGATAGTCACTCTGTCCTAAAAAACGATTTTAAATAACCTAATATATAATAATAGGACCCACACGTCCTACACGTTGAAAATTCGGTTGTTTTCAGTTTAGTTATTACGGTGCTAACACTTTAAAATATGGATGAGCTCGGTACTGGTAACGACACCGAAAGTACCGATTCGGAAAATCATCGAAATTAGGTACCGGCATCGAAAATCCTCGGTACAATACGGTATGGTATTTGAAGGTAAAAATCAATAAATACAGGTATGCTGCTAGACCAGTGTCGAACCGAATGTAACGATTCTGAAAAAGCCAAAAGGTGGGTACCAAATTGGTACCGAATATGATTTGGTATAGTAAATTTGGTACCGATACGATACCGGTTTGATTACAGGATTTGATACGATTTGCTCATCAATAATCTAAATATCCAAGTTAATTTTACATGCTACAATTCATTCATTACAGAAAAAAGACAAAAAAGAAAGCAAAATAAGTTGTTGTGTATATAAAACCTCATTCAAACAAAATACAGTTTACTTACTGTATGTATGAAAAGTAAGCTAAACGGTGCAATTACTTCCATTGTTATGTTGCTACAGGATTTGATGAGCTTGGTACCAGCCGGTGCCGAATATACCTGGTACGGTACGGTTCAGTACCGGTTGGTACTGGAACGACACCGGTATTTGAGGGTAAAAATCGGTGAACACCGATGCCGAACCGGTAGCGAAAATACACCCGATTTGGTAAAAGCGGGTACCAGTACCGTTATCCGATACCATTTGTTCATTCAATTCTAAATTTAACTGTTCATTCAATAGGTAATTTAATATATAGGTAATGAGACAAGACTATGTGACATCACCATGACATCACAATGATGATGTCATGGTGAGGTGTAAACGAGAAAGGCTTGCGGCGTTCCGTGCCTCGCGTGTCGAACTCTGGGGCGCACGACGGAGGAATGTCGTGATGTTGGGCTGGAGTCGGACCTAACCGAGTCGACCCGAACCGAATCGAACCGAGTCGAGTCTCGTCCACATAAAGTGTACCAACAGGCTACCAACGGTATAGCCTTATGCAAGGTGACCCCATGACCTTCGGTCATATCAACCATCTCTTTACTTGTACGTTCCCAATGAAAGCATTGAATAATCGATCCTAAAGCCATCCGAAGCATTCGAACCGCCAACGCATCCCCAGGACAACTCCTTCTTCCGAATCCAAATGGCAATAACTTAAACCCGTCCCGTGTCCCTTCTAACCCTTCAAACCTTTCTGGTTTGAATTCTTCTTGGTCGTCCCACACCTTTGGGTCATGATGTATGGCCCATAGGTTAACAATTAACATCGTCCCACTTGGGATGTTGTAGCCACCAACAACACAATCACTTGATGCCTCGTGCGGAGTTAGTAACGGGCCCACAGGATACAATCGTAAGGTCTCGTTTATGATACAACGAAGGTAAGGTAAGTTGGGTATGTCTGACTCGTCAACCAGACGATTGTTGCCAATATTGCTATCAATTTCGTTTTGTGCCTTTTTTAAAACTTGTGGGTGGTTTAGCAAAATTGTCATAGCCCATTTCATGGTACCAGCCGTTGTGTCACTTCCTGTTGTGTCACTTCCTGCTCCCAATAAAGCCAGATAAGCGTAATATATCATTCATTGATCATGATTTGGAAGCTACATGTGTGTTCATAACCGAACCAAGACGTTCTTGTTTACCAATATTTTACCTCAAGCTTTTATTTTGTTTTATATTAATTATATAATACAAAACTATATAAAAAACTTTGATTGATTAGTATTGTGATTTTCCCATGATAGGCTCTATGTCTCTTTCATTGTATTTTAACTAAAATACATAATTTTTTTTCTAAATTTTGTTTTTTTTAAAACTCTCGCATGATATTACCTCAATTTAATCCCACTCACAAACACTTTTTATTGTTTTTCTCTGTTTTATATATACAAACAAAATTATATCAAGAGATGAAAAGTGAATTTCAATACTTAGAGAACTAGTGTAGGTTCTCTAAACCTTATCTCTATTTTTGGAAAAGAGTCTAAATAGAGAACCTCATGTGAATGCTCATATATTTATAATGGGCATTTTCTAATGTAATATTTTAATTAATTTTTGAGAAGAAAAAAAAAAAGAAAACATTAATCTTACGAGCACGAAGTTTCGAATCATTGTATCAGTGTAGTACTCCAGTTCTGATACCACAAAAGCACTCAAAATCCTCCTATGATATCCCCATCATAAAATCTTAATCTTGATGTACCGTTTTTTACTTTTTATACCCTTCTGAAAAAAAGAATAGTTTAAATCTTTTCAAATTTAACACCTAGATCATTTTTTTTATAATTGATCCCATCAATGGTTTTGGTCACCTGCTACAACACTTTCTTTCCAGAATCTATCCTTTTTTTTTCAATTAACACTGTATTACAATTTTATCAATCGATTTGAATACTAATTTGCATTTTTATATGGATCATCTTTTCTCTTTTATTGGAGGGTTGTAATAACACTAACTGTTTTTATATGTGTGAATTCTTGGAAGTATTTTTGTTTTCTACGTGTTTTAAACCAATTCCATTATATCTTCATGAGACTTGAATGCGTTAAAATAAACTAATATTGGAGTTGAGATTTATGAGTATTGATACAAAACATGAATGTTAAGATTGTTTGTATTCATTAATCGTTGGCCGTTACAAAGCGTGCGCGTATCTCAAGTCTACTTTCACATAAAATATGATTTTATAAAACATAGTAGTATTCAAGAAACTAAATTTTAATAGACATAGATAAACTATAATCATAAATGCAAGTAAGTGTATTATTTATATAAACATAAATTATTTAATTATATATAGCTTTAATCAGCTATCACTAGAGGACATGGAACTTTCAAAGACGAACAATAAAAGGATAGTAATAGGAAAAACATGAACCATCATATCACCAACTAGTTTTCAAACGGAAACGCAGTTGAATCATAGCTCCGACAGCAGCTTCGTCATCTCTAGCCGTGGTTTGAACTTGGCTACCAACGGTATAGCCTTATGCAAGGTGACCCCATGACCTTCGGTCATATCAACCATCTCTTTACTTGTACGTTCCCAATGAAAGCATTGAATAATCGACCCTAAAGCCATCCCAAGCATTCGAACCGCCAACGCATCCCCAGGACAACTCCTCCTTCCGAATCCAAATGGCAATAACTTAAACCCGTCCCGTGTCCCTTCTAACCCTTCAAACCTTTCTGGTTTGAATTCTTCTGGGTCGTCCCACACCTTTGGGTCATGATGTATGGCCCATAGGTTAACAATTAACATCGTCCCACTTGGGATGTTGTAGCCACCAACAACACAATCACTTGATGCCTCGTGCGGAGTAAGTAACGGGCCCACAGGATACAATCGTAAGGTCTCGTTTATGATACAACGAAGGTAAGGTAAGTTGGGTATGTCTGACTCGTCAACTAGACGATTGTTGCCAATATTGCTATCAATTTCGTTTTGTGCCTTTTTTAAAACTTGTGGGTGGTTTAGCAAAATTGTCATAGCCCATTCCATGGTACCAGCCGTTGTGTCACTTCCTGCTCCCAATAAAGCCTGATAAGCATAATATATCATTCATTGATCATGATTTGGAAGCTACATGTGTGTTCATAACCGAACCAAGACGTTCTTGTTTACCAATATTTTACCTCAAGTTTTTATTTTGTTTTATATTAATTATATAATACAAAACTATATAAAAAACTTTGAATGATTAGTATTGTGATTTTCCCATGATAGGTTCTATGTCTCTTTCACTGTATTTTTACTAAAATACATAATTTTTTTTTACTAAATTTTATTTTTTTAAAACTCTCGCATGATATTACCTCAATTTTATCCCACTCACAAACACTTTTTATTGTTTTTCTCGGTTTTATATATACAAACAAAATTATATCAAGAGATGAAAAGTGAATTTCAATACTTAGAGAACTAGTGTAGGTTCTCTAAACCTTATCTCTATTTTTGGAAAAGAGTCTAAATAGAGAACCTCATGTGAATGCTCATATATTTATAATGAGCATTTTCTAATGTAATATTTTAATTAATTTTTGAGAATGAAAAAAAAAAAGAAAACATTAATCTTACCAGCACAAAGTTTCGAATCATTGTATCAGTGTAGTACTCGGGTTCCGATTCCTGCAAAGATAACAAGAGTTCAATCATCGTCTTTCTCTTATTTAGATCTCCAGTCCCTTTGGATTTTCGAAGTTGCTCGATCAATCTCTGAAAGAAATCATCTCTCTTCTCCTGCAATTTAATCAACTTCTTCTCCAAACCCTTCACTCCCAACCAACTCAAGGCAGGCAGGTAATCGCCGACGTTAGAAGCTCCGGCAAGGAGCAACATCTCATCCAGCAGCTCCCGGAACCGCTTCCCTTCCTCCTCCAACTCAGGATTATCACTGCCGAAGTACCTCTTGCCGGAGATCATCCTCATCATCACATTCAATGTCAGTTCGTAAAACGCAGCCTTCATTGTCACCTGGGACCGGAGATTGTTAATTGATAAACATGTACAAAGAAAAAACCGCTAAAATATGGGCCTTTAAGTTCATGTGTTTAAAGGAAAAATCCCCCTAAATGAAAACTAGTCCCTTAAACTCACCTGAGAAGAACCGGAGTTGAAACCCAACAGCAGTTTACGGATAAGAAGTCTGGTTTCCTCAACGCGAATGTTGTGAAACTCGTTAAGACGGTGATTTGATAATATCTCGATGGAGGCGATACGGCGAAGGTTGCGCCAGTTGTCGTTGTACGAGGACCATATAAGGCTGGTGTAATTAACGCCAATGATTTTTCCAAAGAACATCTTGGGGCGGTTGGCAAAGACGATGTCATTTGTAGTTAAACACTCTTCAACAGCCGCAGGGGAGGAGACGACGACAACACGGCGGAAACCGAATTGGAGACGGAGGATTGGGCCGTGTTTAGCGGATAGTTTGGCTAGAGTTCGGTAGAGTGGTAGTTTGAGGAGGTAGAGGTGTCCGATTATGGGGAGGGAGGGGAAGACGGTGGGGGGGAGGTTGGAGGAACGGCGGAGGTAGTGGGTGGTGATGAGGTAGGAGGCTAAGAGGAGGAGGGTGGTGAGTAGATATGGAAACTCCATTGTTGAAGAGTGAAGAGATCGGTGAGTGTGTGTTTTAGTGTTGCATCTGCATGATATTTTATAGATCCAAATGTGGACAAAGAACAAAAGTGCATGAATTTTACGTGGTGACTTGTAAGATGGCTGAAGACACTTGGGTTTTCTACTTTATACGCGTCGTAAACTACTTATATATATTTCTAGACTAATAACAAGTTAGCGTATTTCTATTTTTAATTTAAGAACTAAATGATTCTAGGTTCCGGATTTAGAACATCTAGTTCTGGACACTCTATTGTGATCGAAGTATAAAAAGCACCAAATGTGATTTCATTCCATGACTAAGAATATATATAATTACAACCAATGCAATTAAGCTATATCAAGTGTTGTAAATCAAGGTCCGGAAGACGGATTACTCACCGAATCATCGCTACAAGGTAATTTCTATATCTATCATATTAAAGAATTAAATAATGAATATCATTTTTTAATTATAGAATACCAGTTTTTTTAAAAAAACTTTACTGTTTGAACATGTATTTTTTATATAGAGTAAATTGTGAAAATCATCTCTAAGATTTATATATGTTTGCTAGTTTCATTCAAAATAATTTTTTTGTAGCATATTGTCCTTCGATTTTAAGATTTTTTTTTTGTTATTTTCATCTAAATTTCTTACATAAAAACAATGTGGTGTACCCATTAGGAGTGGCGAAGCTTGAGATTTCCTTATAAAATGTTGACTTCCAAAGCAAGATCAGCTCTAGATAAATACTACACTGCTCCAACTATAGCTTTATCTATGTATGTCACTTAAGTGGTGTACCCATTAGCAGTGGCGAAGCTTGAGATTTCCGACAAGAGAGGGGTTTGAAAACGTACACACACAAAAATTTCTATAAAACGGGGGTCGAAAACGTATATACCAAAAAATTTCTATACGAAGACTACATACTCTCTACTAGTGAGCGAAAAGTTCGGGAGGTCGGCCGCCCCCCTCCCGCCCCCACTATCCTACGCCCTTGCCCATTAGATAATGTTAGCACATATGAACTAGTAATTAGTGTTGACACTGGTTTGCAATCAGGCATTTTGACTCGGGAAATGATATGTAATACGTATTTAGAATAGGAAATGAGTAAACTACTGTTTTACCTCTGTGGTTTAGACAGTTTAACTATTTCAGCTTAAAAAATAATTTGTTAACATATTAGATCCCGATCCCGATGTTGCATTTTATGACGGTTTTGACCCATGACACTAATTTTGTTATTTTTTTGCAGTTAAGTGTAACGATAATTAGGTCATTATATACAGAGGTTGTTTTTGATAATTATAAAGTTATTTAATATTTAAGAGATTATTAATAAAATTACTCAATTTTTTTATTATTTCGTTATTTTCACGATTATTATTTAACAAAATGTGTTTTAAATATATAAATAAATATGTATTTTCATTAACCGTTTATTTTTATAAAAATCGTTGTAAAAAATAATTTGTTCTTTTACATTTTGTTTAAACCATCTATCGTTTTTAAAATTGTTCGGTTTTAAACAATTTTTGAAATCATTTTTTTAAAGTCTTTTGTCTTTTAAATTTTTTTAAACACTTTATTTCATACCATTCTTTTTAAAATTATTGATTTTTAATCATTTCTAAACTACTAACTTTTTTAAGTCGTTCATTTTTTAAATTTTATAAAACGAAGTGTATAAAAAAACAAAGAAATGTAATATTTGAAAAAAAAAAGAAACTTTTTAATAATACGTTTGCAAATTATCGTTCATTTTTAAACATTTTTTAGAATGGTTATCCTTTTCAAATATCACATTTCTTTGAACCGTTTGTTTATTCAAAACTTGTTATTTTTTTAAACTTTCTTTATTAAATTCGTGTGGTTATTAGTTCCTTACATTTGTTAACTTAGTTTTTTAAGATTTTGCTTTTTTTATAATCATCATTTTTTAATCTTTTTTTAAACCACTCATTCGTTTAAAATTGATAGTTTTTAAATTCCTACGATTAATGAAATGGTTCATTTTCCGAAGCTCTCTTTCCATAACGGCTGTAAATAAACTGAATACAAAGTTTAAAATAAACGATTTCAAAAACGGTTCTAAAATGAACGGTTTAAAAAGAAACTCTTTTAAAAATTAACGACTTATAATTGTTTAAAAAGTTTTAAAAAGAACGGTATATAATGAATCATTTTTAAAAAACTTTAAAAGACAAACAACTTTTAAAAAAACGAATATAATTAAAAATGAACAATTTAAAAAAAAAACCATAGACGGTTTTAAAAAAAGTTAAATACAAATGATTTTAAAAACGACGTTTATAAAAATCAAACGCATAATAAAATACATATTTATTTGTATATGTAAAACATATTTTGTTAAGTAATAATCGTTAAAATAACCAAATAATAAAAACACTTGAGTAATTACATTAATAATATCTTAAATATTAAAAAACTTGGCAATTATCGAAAACAACCCCTAAAGTATATGATTACCTAATTACCCTTACACTTAACTGAATAAAAAGTAACAAAGTTAGTGTAAGGGGTCAAAACCGTTATAAAATGAAACATCGGGTCTAATATGTTAAAAGATTAATTTTTGGCTGAAATGGTTAAACAAACTACCCACATCGACATAAATAGTAATTTACTCTAAGGAAATTAATAAGAAGGCCACTTAGACGACGAAGTCCTTAAATCCAAAGAGAATAAAAACAGAAGAAAGATCTTTAAGTGATAGCTAATTTGAGAGAGTGGTGAAAAATATTGATGGTAATGCGAAATCACATGAACTTGTTAAATGATGTCATTTACATAGACAAGCAAGCAAAATATGGATAAAGTAAAAATGTTTATGAATAATGATGAATAGGAAATAGTAGGTTTGTAATTATGAGAGATAAGATATATTTTTAGGTCGGTATACCAAGCTCTAGAAGCTTGACGAAGACCATTAATAGCTTTGTTTGGTATACATACGTAGGACGGTATGATGGATCAATGACTCATTGGTTGAGCCAAATAAACATCTTCTTGAATCAACCGGTGAAGTGACCAATTATGAGATATTGCAAGATATAATAAAAGACGTAGTGTAGCAGGTTTTACTACCAGACTAAATGTACCATTATGGACTCCAAGTCGGCTATTCCGTAAAACCTTTGGAAGCATTCAATACTTCCATCAAGCTAGTATTTTATTCGATATACCCATTTGCTACCAACAACATTCTAAGCAGAAATTTGTGAAACGAGTGTCAATTTTTTAAGAGCCTCAAAATGTTAATGGATAGCCTTTTGCCAAAGTGGATACTTCAAGGCTTGTTTGGTGGTGGAGAGTTCTGTAACAGAAGTGGAAAGCGTAGGGATAACAATGGGATGGGTTTAGGACAAGTTTAGGTAATCTCATTCTCAATGCCTATGTAACCCTTGTGCAAAATTTCGGGCTTTCAAAAACTTTTTCTTTGAAACCAATTCGATAACCGATGCTTAAACGTAATCCGTTTAACGCAACGTACACACCAGGACGAGGACACAAGCTACACGTACCCTAAATACCCTTTACATAACTTAGAAATAAGCTTCGAAGGGTTAGGAACGACAAAAACAAGTTTATTCGATCACAGGGACTATTTGCGACAAACTACAAAAGTCTGCCGATTCGTACAGCAACGAACATTCCGAAACAAGATCATAAGCCAAACATACCCTAAATAACCTTAGCATAGCTTAAATATAAGTTTTGAGGGGTTCGGTATGCGAAAATGCGCTTATTTGATCTTAGGGACTACAAGCGTCAAAAACTGCGAAAGTTTGCATACGCGTGCATATCTTGCGTTCTGACCATATCCGGACATCCGAAAAAAATTTTAATCACTAAAATATTTTATTTTAGTGATAGGAATGCAAAAATACCATTCGTCGTGCAATTTGGATCGTTTTCGCGTTCGTTACGACATCCGTCGTAATTAACCGCAAAACGCGACCGTACGACCAAATAAACCGACATCCGTAATATTTCCAAGCATATTTCAACTCCCTATGCTTAACATCCTTGTAGATCCTTGAAAATGGGTTAACGAGGGTTAAACGCGTCGAAAATACACTTAATAGTGTGCAGGGACTGAAACGGTAAATTTCTGAAACTCACAGCCCCACCCTCGCGTTATGCGACCCCTGGGGGGTTCTCTTGTCACACCACACGACCCCCTGTGTTCGACAGTAAGTTGGTTTTCAGCTGCCATCTTGTTTCCTACTTGTTCTTTGATGGTTTTCATTGTTTGGAGACTAAGTTAATACTTCTCCAAGGCTTCTAACATGGACCACACACTTGTATGGTCAAGATTATTGCTTGGGGAACACTTAATCCACTTTTCATGATCTTACAACTTTCCAACAACTATAAATAGCAAGCCTTAAACCTTCATTCATTACTCATTCTTAATTCTTCTCTCTTGAACTCAAAGTGGAGTTACTACCATTATTGGATGCCTCTCAACTGAGTTTCTAGTTCATCTTTCCAGCCTTATAACATTTTGTAAGTGTTCTTTTATGGCTAGTTATTTATTTTCGGCAATTAAAAGCTGAAAGTCAAACAGTTCGACTACCGTTTGACTTTCGGTTATGACCATGAATTGGTCAAATCAAAGTTCAATTGAACTTTGCAACGTGATCGTAATCACGATGGTTATAATCCCCAGTGATTATACCTACTGATTACAACGTTGATTAGTCATAGTGACGAGTCAAGTCAAAGTTTCGGTGAAAATGCGCGTTTTTGTGCATTTTATGACGAAAATATTTTCGGGTATCAAAACACTTTGTTTTGATATAAAATCAGATTTCTAACTTAGTTAAACATGTTTAACTCATCACTTCTAGTTTAGTGCTTGTTTAGGGTCGTAGGTCAAGCGGTCTCGAAAACCGCTTAGACTTTTAAACCCGACCCGTTTGGTCGATCATTAGGATCCAACCAAATATATTTTGTGACGATAGTTGTATAGGGAATAACCTACTGAGGTTATACCTTATGGTCACTTAGGTTGGTTAGTTATTCGTTAAGTCGTTTATATGCCCGTTAAAAACGACCAAAATACCCTTTTTTGCACATAACTTCATTTTAAATATATGTAATTAAACTTTTGACATCTAAACTGATTTAATAACATTTATAAACATATTTGGGCATGTAAGACTTAACATATTACATAAATATCCATCCGACCTTATATTTACGCAAATGACACAATGGTTATCCAAATCCTCATAGGAACCACTTCAACACTTGAACTCTTGGTCCTTTGAGCTTTGTTATATCATTTGAACAAAATCTATACGCAACCCCAAGTGAGTACATAGTTCCCCTCTTTTACCATTTTCAAATGTTTTGGGGTGATTCATATGTGTAACCAATTTGTGTTTACAATGTATGGCAGATATGTGTTTACTAAGTCCTTTTATGTGTATTATTCCGATTATGCAAACACAATGGTTATCCAAATCCTCATAGAATGTATCAATCTTCATAGTTAGATTCTTGTACGATATTAGAAGTACTCTCTTAGATCTTTCTGTCTTCATAGTGAGATTTTTAAGAAGTACTTTACAAGACGATGGTTATGGTTTATGTGTAGAGATTTTTGGTGATTTAGATAACGAAACTAGAGTAATACAATAAGAACATGGTGGGTACGCCGCTGGTACTTCCTATATATAAGTGGGCTTGTTGTATTACCCTTCGTGGCGTTATCCCGAATCACCATTAGGATTTAGGATGTTATGATTCAATGATTCAATGTGACAGAAACCAAAACCTTATAGCATCTATCTATCCTCATAGATTGATTCTTGTAGGATGTTTAAAGTACTAATGTTGGAGTCCTTGTTTGGATTCATTGTGTACTTTAATGCGTATGTGACTAAACATTGTGACAGAAACCATATCCTTATAGCATCAATCTATCTTCATAGATCGATTCTTGTAGGATGTTTAAAGTGCAAATATTGGAGTCCTTGTTTGGATTCATTGTGTACTTTAATGCGTATGTGACTAGACAATGTGACAGAAACCATATCCTTATAGCATCTATCTATCTTCATAGATTGATTCTTGTAGGATGTTTAAAGTTCTAATATTGGAGTCCTTGTTTTGGTTAGTTGTGTACTTTAATGTGTGTTTACAAGTTGGTGAGAAGTTGACAATCTATGTGATTATGTGGTAGTTGTGATTTAGATAACGAAACGGGTGTAATAAAATAAGAACATGGTGGATACGCCGCTGGTACTTCCTCTATATGAGTGTTCTTATTTTATTACTCTTGTAGCGTTATCCGGACCACATTAGGGTTTATGTGTTCAATTGATTCAATGTTCAAGTATTCGGATCCTTATAGAATCTTTCATATCTTTATATGTTAGATTCTTAGAAGGATATCCAAAGTATTGTTATAATTCATTGACCTGGTTTTAATAATACTCACACTAGTTTTGACAGATTTCAAAACAGTTATTACTAATCCTTGATTGGATTTCTAATAACACATTTGCAAGTATTATGAAGATTTCAACAAGATTACAAAGTACAATTTCAATGGCATAAAAATTACTTAGTAATAATCATATTGCCATATACAAAATCTCTTTGTCACAAGTTTTTCATAATCAAGATAATGTATTACAATACTAAACTTTTGCCATTCTTTGGCCTCAAGATTTCATTCTCAATCGACAACTCTTGTAGTTGTCAAAGTATTGCAATACCAAACTTTTTGCCATTTATTTGGCAAACAAAACCTATGTACTCGCCGGCATTTTTATGCTGACTATTTTTCACATATGTTTCAGGGTTTCAATTATTCGTGCATGCAACGCATAGGACTGCATCCGGGCCTTAGACTTCTTATATCAAAAGACAATTACATGTGTTCTTTGTTTGTAAAACAATGATAACAATAATGAAACAATTTAGTACCAGTAGTTGTGAGCAATTTGTAATGTGACTCTCTAATATTTCTGCCGCGTGTTGTTGTATTACGCGATTGGGGTGTTACAGATTGGTATCAGAGCACTGGTTATAGGGAATTAGGTTATTAGTATGCCTTTAACCTAGTCTATAACTTTCTTAGGAACTCAAACATGAGTAGACTTAGGAATCTCTAACCTAATCCTCATCCTTATTCGTGCCACAACTATTCTACGATTTACAAATCATCTAACCTTAGATGATTTTTCTTAAACCCTTAGGCTTTAAGCCTTAAGGTATTCTTCAAAATGTTTTCCTCAAAACATTCCATTGAAATATTTCTCAAAAAAATTTCTTAAACGTTTTTGTCAAAATATTTCACAACATGTTTATCTCAAACAATTTGTATCAAAAGATTTCTCAAATGTTTTTCTCAAACATTTTTAATCGAAATCTTGGGTTTTAATAATGTGAACCCATGCAATCAGGAAGGGTGGATGTCTGTACCCCGAGTTTTCTTTCTAAGGCTAGAGTGTTCGAACAAATCTGCATTATCGGACCAGTCACTCTTGCCTGGGAATTCTTAGGGTGAGTGTCCACTTATAGGCTAAAGCATGTCTTCGCGAAACATTATAAAAACCTATCCACATTGACTATGTCGAACGATTCCTAAACATTACAACCTTTGTGACACTACTCATTCATATTACCCTCGGTAATATGTTTGCTAATCACAACAATCGAAAAAAAAATCCCTTTTACAAAACTATCCCATCATATTACCTTTGGTGATATGTTTTATTCGAGACATTTGAAACGAATTTCATTTCCTTTCACGACACTATGTAATCCTATCTCATTTTCAAAACACTACCCTTTGTCTTTCAAAATTTTTACCATTTGGATGAGAATTTTCAAAATTTAAAACACAAAGTTTCTTTATTTTAAAAATTGTAATTTAAAATATTTTATTCTATAAACAATAAATTTTATTATCTCATCCAAAAATATTACAAAATGTTTAATTTTCAAACAATTCTTGTTTCAAAACAAAATTCACAACACTATATTTTCTAAGTACAAGAACAAGACTTTGGAACAAGAATTTTTACTAAGTCGAGATTTTCAATTCACTATGATGATTCAAACTCATGACAAATTGATGAATCTCACTTACTTAATTTTCAATATAGTTATTTCTTCAAGATGCCTCCTCACCGTGATACCGCTTGGAACGCTGAAATGGCAGCAATAATTGCTCAGCATCTAGCTGTTGTACTCCCAAACATTGTGACCCAAGTTAACCAAATCCAGAACAATAACAACAACAACAATGTTATCACACCTTGCAACTAAAAACAATTCATTTCAGCTAAACCACTCCAATTTAATGGGTCTGAAGGAGCAACTGGGCTCCTACAATGGTTTGAGAGTATAGAATGCACATTCCGCGATGTTCAGTGTCCCAGTGAGCGCAAGGTGGAGTTCGCCTCGAGTGTTTTTCAATGAAATAGCACTCACTTGGTGGAACGGTATCATGAGAGACCGAGGTGCCGATATAGCAATGGCACAAACGTGTGAAGAATTTAAAAATCTTACGAAGAAAGAATTCTGCCCACGAAGCGAAATGAGGGCACTCGAAAATGAATTCTATTACCTAAAACAAGATAGTGGGGAAAACCATGCCTACACTGACCGGTTTGATAAGTTAAGCCTACTATGCCCTACCATGGTCACACCTTTGGATCGGGCCATTGAAAAATACATTGATGGTCTACCTGATCATGTCCAAGACATTGTCACTGGCAGCAAACCTACAACACTTAGGGAGGCTAAGGAATTAGTCGCTACCCTAACCGACTCCCAGGTTAGAAAAGGGAAACTTTTTCGAAAGGGAGACAAGAAACGAAACATTGAAACTACTAAGGAGAAACCAAGGGAAACAAAGGATAAATCTTCTAAAAATTCTAATAAGCGTAAGAAATTCTCCTTGCTTCCACTAAACTGGTTCCACTAAACTCAGTACCCTTTAAGGGATTTGATCGTGGAAAGCAACCTCGGTGCAATCATTGCAACTATCATCACGCAACAAATTCTCCTTGCTTCCAGTGTACAATCTGTGGTGTATTTGGACATCTAGCTGCGACCTGTCGTGTCCAGAACCGAGCAGCCCCTACTCAGACTCGCCATCGAGCATGTTTCAATCGGTAGTAATTAGGGCTTTTTGGGAGGAGATGTGCCGATCTCCTGTGGGTGCGGGTGGAGGAGTGGTGGCGGGTGTGTGTGGTGGCTAGGATAGAAAGAGGGGAGAGGAGTGATGGTGGTGGCACTGGAGATCTGGTATGGGTGTGAAGAAGATGATGTTTTATTAGGAAATGATAAAGGGATTATTTATTTTAATTTAATTAATAATTTATTATAATAATTCATAAATGACCATTTTGCCCCTGAAGATAAGGACAAAATAGGGGAGTTGAAAATGGGGATTCTGGTCAAATTTCACTTTTGGACAAAAATGGCAACAAAATGCAAACCACAGGGACCCAGATGTAATAAGTTTGAGATTTGGACTAAAGTGGCAAAACTGGCCAAACCACAGGGACCAAAATGTCAGTTTACTCTTTATATTATAAGTCATATTCACGTGAGTTAAGGCTGGAGGGTGTGGGGGCTTCATCCTAGCCACGTCACCATGTATAGCGCCCATATGGGCTCCATCACCACACCCTCCAAGTGAAGAGGGGGGCGCCATTGATGGGGCTCCATCATGGTAACACCCGGTAACGCCATGGCTTGGAGTTTAGACCAATCAAATGTTTTTTTTTTTATTTTGTTTAATAGGGGCTTCATCCACACCATGTAAATTAAAGGGGGCTCCATAGGTGAGGTGGATCCTAGGTGGACTTGATAAAGCCCCATGGGGCTCCATCCACACTTCATAGCCTTAGAAAGGAGTCAACAAATATCATCATCATTGGGCTTGGACCTGTTTTGACGGCAAAAAAGACACACGCATACAAGTGGGCCGAGATTATTAATTATCATTCATGTGGGTTTGGGGAGATTCATCACAAAACATCTTTTGACAGCAGTGAAGGAAATAAATACACAGCCGTCGCATTGAGGGGGACGCTTTTAAGATTTTATTATCTCATTCTCCAAGTCGAACGAGAGCTCTGATAGGGCATCAAGATCGCAGTTTTTTCACTCCAATCCATCATTTGTCTTACCGAATCATCAACCGCTCTGATAGGGCATCAAGATCGCAGTTTTTTCACTCCAATCCATCATTTCTCTCACCGAATCATCAACCACAATCATGAATTCATCCTCAATCCAAGCTTTTACTGATTTTGTGAGCGAGATGAGCGGCGAAACTTCTATGGTTTCCTCCGGATGGAGGGTTTTTGTAAGTTAGGTGATACTATGTGTTTACTATTAATCGTTTTGACTTGGTGATCTAAGCATTCGATGCTTTTCACTAGGGATGTCAATGGGTCGGGTTTGGGACGGGTTTAGGTAATCCCAAACCCAAACCCGATTAGATAAGCTTGTCCCAAACCCGTTAAAAAAACCCATCGGGTTTCTAGCGGGTAAATACCCATCGGGTATCGGGTATACCCGCGGGTTTCGGGTAAACCCGTTAATTTAAAAAGATTATT
The DNA here is from genome assembly GCA_030545235.1 of Helianthus tuberosus. NCBI lineage: Eukaryota > Viridiplantae > Streptophyta > Magnoliopsida > Asterales > Asteraceae > Helianthus > Helianthus tuberosus. Next base: position 32,677 of record JARYGA010013397.1, on the reverse strand, counting down.
CGTTGGGTATACTCATCTCAAAACCCATTGGGTATCCATTGGGTAACTAACTACAATCCGGTTACATTTTGTATTGTTATTAAAAAAATATATATCAAATAACTACAATATATACGCAATAGAATACCTATATGTGTAAAAAATGGATGTATCATATATATACATATTAATAATATAAAAGAAATTATATCAGGTATACACTCGGGTAAACGGGTACACTTTATCGGGTAATTGGGTTGGGTAAACGGGTATATCACTAAATCCTAAATCCGTCCCAAACCCGCGAAAAAAATAAAAACTATTCCCAAACCCGATTAACCGACCCCAAACCCGTCCCAAATGTGTCGGGTTTCGGGTTTATCCATCGGGTTCGGGTTTGATTGCCATCCTTACTTTTCACTTTGATTTGTTGATTGTAAACAATTGCATTTATTTAACCCTTGATTTCTAAGCATTCAGTTCCCGAGAGTTCTAGTAATTGGCATATATTTGTCATGGGCTGTGGTGGAACCAGAAACTTTTAACCGGGGGGTCAGAATATATAATATACACATCTGCTACTACTGTAATAAATAGTTATTTTGCTGATGTTAAAAATTAAAAAGGTAAAAGAATGAAAAAAAAAATAAATCTTGACAACGTTCAAAGTAAATCAAATCAATGAATAGGCTAAAATTAATAAAAAAAAAAAGTACAAGTTCTAGTAAAATAAAGAGTTACGTTAAATTGTTAATTGTATTACCTTATTAAAAATTTAATACTTAACTTCATATAAAACAAACATTACATATTTGAAAATTTAGTACTTAACTTCATATAAAACAAACAAGTTAAAAGTTACATTTTGACTTTATCAATAAAGACTTTATTATTAAATTATGCAATTACAAATGTACCCTTATCTTCTCTACATCTTCACACCAGTTTCGTTAGCTTAAACATCACGCTGATAGGAAAGCAAACCAGTGATAACTTTTTACATTTTCCTTCTTTTTCAAAGTAACTGCACTTCAATAATGATCTCATAAGTCTGTAACTATCACACGGGGGGTCAGTATAAAAAAAACCCACCGGTTGAAGGGTTAAACCTTGCATGGCCGGCTGCTGGCCGGATGGTCAATGGACCCTTCTGACCCCCCTGTAGTTCCGCCCCTGGTCATGGGATTATGGTTGGTAATTGTAATTGATAATTATTCGATAACCTCCCGTTATGTATTGACCAGAGTACTTAGTCGTTGGTTATCACAATTAGTTAATCAAGTTTAACACTTATGTCTATGTAGGTGTCACGATTAAACACATAGTTGAAGCTAACTGTAAAATCTGAAATCTGGAGGAACCATTTTCTTTCCTATTGATTCAAATTTCAATTTTTGTTTGCTAATTTAGATAATTTTCATAATCAATCAACCCGATTTTCCAATTCAGTAGTAGTTAATTAATACTTGGCATCATACAATTTCCACAATCCTCCCTTGGTTCGATACCCTGCTTATTCTATACTAATAGTTTGAATAGGTTTTTGCATGTCTTTAAAGACAGACATCAACAAGCTAGAAATTCTTTGTAGGTACACCCTAGAGTAATCGCCTTCATTTTCTTGGGAAATGGGGTTTTGATAGTATCATCATTGCCTCCATTAACACTATGGCTAGAACAGTCGTCACGAGTATACTTGCTAATCACAGCTTTGGTGTGTTCTACAGGGTTTTTAACAGCTTTAATTATTAAAGGTATAGCATTAGCTATTCCTTGGGATATTATATTTTCTATAGCATTTTTATCCAAAGGATTTTCATTATTAGCATGAACTTCTGAATTATGTGATACTTCATTCGACATTTAAATTGCAAACATTTTCAAATATTAATATCACAGAATAATTAAAACAAAACAATACTTTCAAGAATAATATGCACATATATATAGAGAAACGGGATCAGGAGAAAACGCCCAAAAGTGTGAGAACGGTGAAAATGCATCCTGGCCCAACACGTGGCGCAGGACATGATCAGGGTCCGAGGGGTTTTTTTGTCTTTTTAGTATTCTTTTCCTTTCCCGATTTTCGCGTTTGACATGCTGCTTCATTTTTTGCGTGCAAGATAATTTTGGCGTTATCTAGAATCATTAATTACTTGGCGTTTTACTGTTTTTCCCAGATTTCTTCTCGTTGAATTAATTATTTTTTTGTCACATTAGTTAATTTTTTTGGCGTTATGGCGTTTTCCATGTCATTTTTTTTGCGTGCTGGGTCTTTTTGTTTATAATTGATTACCATAGATTAATATTTTATAAAATTACAATAATACGAAATCAAAATAAACTAATAGTCTTTCGTGGATGGGATTATGTAACAACCCACATGGGTTGTGAAGGGGAACAAAGGCTTCCTTATAAGGGGCTGGATACCTTCAACATCATGACGCGTTTTGAAAACCGTGAGCGGCGGACGCCGAGGACGTGCTGGCCGCCAAAGCGGACAATATCATGGTGTGGTTACGCTGGGCTGTTACAGATGGTATTAGAGCCAGGGCCGGATCGGTGGTGCCAGGTCCTGCGAGGACGGTGGACCCCTTAAGGGGGGTGGATTGTGACATCCCACATGGGTTGTGAAGGGGAACAAAGGCTTCCTTATAAGGGGTTGGATACTTTCACCATCATGACACGTTTTGAAAACTGTCACGGCCCCTGTCCCGGTGTTACCCGGTCCAGGAGCCGCGGGACAGAAACCCGTGGTATTTATTATTTGATTTGACAGCGAAAGTTTAACAGGATCTTTTTAAAACTTGAAAATGCCCAAATTATTTTATTTCACAGATTGGGACAAACCCCATAATTTACAATAAGGGAAATTTCACGAGGAAATCCCTTGTTTTACAAAACATGTTTATTTATTTTACTGTGCCACCACTTCAAGCTTGTTAGTGCTCCGTAGCACGTTCCCTTGATTCACAGTAAATCACCTGAAACATGTTTTAAAAATATTTTTATCAGCGGAGAAATACTGGCGAGTCATTCAGGTTAAACAAAATGACATATTAGTTATAAATTACAGCATAAGAACGATTACAATGGCTACTATCTTATTTTTATCTGGCGCCGTGTCACACCCTAGTGACGATGGTCATACCACCATTGGGTCCTTTCACCCAAGTAGTGATGATTATCACTGTTAGGTTGGTGATCCTAACCGTGAGAAATTAGTAATGTGCCCAATACCCCACTAGCCAGTGATTCAAGATAACCATGACTTAATCCCTGTAATTATAACTTTTGAAAATAATTTGAGTATTGTAAAACATTGTTGATTAAAGAGAATGACTCACTTTGCAAGTTTAGTTGGGCAGAGTTTAGCCTACTGATAAGCCTGATAACCTAATTAAAATAACAATGCATACGAAACTAGGTCAGTAACTTAATACAACATTTACGATAAGCTCATGAAATCAAAACCCTCACGACGAATGACAAAGTATAGCCCAAAAACGGGCAGCACTTAGACATCCATCGGATTGGTTTCAATCGATCGGACATTGTATCGTAGCAGTGATCGAGTTAATACCATGTATCGTAGCAGCGTCGTGACACTGTAAAACTCGTTTTTAGCAGAATAGGGATGTTTTGAGAGTGAGATTTCAAACACAGAAGCAAGTCCCATGCGCAGGCTACTTATAGCAACATTTCAAGTTTTACGCGACCCACGTAAGCCTTAACATGGCTTTTACGCGGCCCGCGAGAGCCCCTATCCTACGTGTAGGGCTGGTGTGTCACGAGTAGGGTTGCCACGTATGCGACACGTGGCCCGGAACGCTTATCCGGTCAACTTTAAGTTGACACGGCCCGCGTAGGCCGAAGCTTACGTTTTACGCGGCCCGCGTGAAAACCAATTTTCTCAATTTCTTGGTTTTTCATGAACAGTAGGGTTCCAGGGGTCCGGGTTTTTACTTACGGGTCTTTTAGGGACATTTTTGCAGGTCCTTACTGTTAGTGCACTTTTCGTACGTCTGCCACAGTTCGAATAGCTAGATAGAGCGTGTGTTGAATATTGTATAGAATAGAGATAGTTGGACAGGTTATGTAAATGTCAAAGTCAATCCGAACGGATGGACACAATGGTAGGAAATGTCTATAAATAGGGACCTTGGGGTTCCATTTGGACAAGCTTTTGGTTCCCAGAGGGGAAATGCTGTCCAACTGGTCTCGCGGTGCTGTAAACGTTGAATAATCAATAGAGACCAGATTATAAGTGACTGCTCGGTGCCGTATCTATCTTCTACTCGTTTCTTTTCGTTTCTAGTCGTAATAAACGCACCGAACACGTCGTTTCAGGACCGAAGCTCCGTCGAACTCTCCGGATCCTGGAATCAGCAGTGGTATCAGAGCTACTGTACCGATTTAATCGATCTAACAATCGGTTAAATCACCCAAAGCTTATCAATTTTGGGTTAAACGGGAGTTTTGATGTTAAACAGAGAAAATCATCAAAATAAAGGTCGATTCATGGATGGATTTTGGAATTGAAGCCATCAATCTGTTCGGAATTATATCGCGCACAATCCTGTGAAGTTTCATCATGAAATTCACACAAATAAAGATTTTGGATCGAAAAAACGTGATTTTGAGTGTTCTTGAGGTGTTAGAAGATTTCCAATCCGATCGGATGGCAATCCGATCGGATGGCAATCCGATCGGATGACCATCCGATCCACATCACTATCTTTGTTGAAGGACTATAGATGCTTTCAATCGGATGACAATCCGATCGGATGACAATCCGATCGGATGACCATCCGACACTTGTCACCATTTTGAAGGCTTATTGGAGGATACCTTCATTTCAATAAGATGAAAACCCGATCTGATGGCAATCCGATCGGATGATCATCCGATCCATGGTACTACGGGATATTTGAGAGATAAGCTGTTGTCAATCGGATAACAATCCGATCGGATGGCAATCCGATCGGATGACCATCCGATCCATGTGACCATCTTGTTCTTTATGCCCTTCAATCGAGTGGCAATCCGATCGGATGCCAATCCGATCGGATGACCATCCGACTCTTGACACCCGACCAGATGATATGCCTAAAAAAAACGACATTTTTTGATCGCAACGACGAGGAGAGTCTCTAGAAAAAATTTGGTGATTGTAAAATTTTTCGAGTTTTTAACGACCAAGCTGGGTTGTTCGGAGACACCGTCGGGGGTTCAGTGTACATATTTGATGATGCGATCACAGATTGTGGAAATTAGTGGGGTAGTCATGATACTGGTGAAGAATGTTTATCATTCAGGGTGTCTGACTATTTATGGGCGAAAAAGTAAAATCCGCAACGACGAAAAACTGATAATTGTGGCGAATATTGTGATATTCTGGGTTGGTCAAGTTTTTCGGAGAAGAGAACAGAAAACTGAATTCAGCTTGAGGGGGAATTCAGTGATAGAGACGTCAGAATTTGCAAAAATGAGGGGGAATTAATTTTTTCAAAAATTCCAGCATTTTTGAAATTCGTGACACTGCAACAGTATTCGGGTAGTTTCGACTTCAGATTGTCAGGGGGAATGTGAATCTGATCGTGATTGTAAGCTTCCGAGATCAATATGATCCAAGGTGTTGATATCTGATCGAGCATCGGAGATCTGAGAGTGATCGTGGATGACAACTTCTGAGATCTAGATTATCCGAGGAGATGAATCTGATTGTGGACGAATGCTTCAGAGATCGGATTACATTACCAGATGATTTGTTTTCCGATGAAGATTTGCTGATTGTGGAAAATACGGTTTACACGGATCTGTCATTCTTACGGTGCTTTAACGTGGATCATGGTAAACGAGATATCAGATCTTCAGGGGGAATCACGGATTTGAAGTTAACCAGTGGGGTATTTTGTAACACCCGTCTAATTTTCTTCATTTTAATAATAGATTATACCATTACAAATAAAGTATTGTTTAAATAACATAACTTTCATTGAAGAGATTCATAAGTAGCATTAACCTTAGTCAACTAACGACTAAGTTAAACCGTTACTAAAAGTTGTTTAACAATTGTTTACAACCCATACACAAAGTCTATTAAAGATTTAAAACATAGCGGAAGCTTCAAAATGTAGTGTTCGGTTCTTCATCATTCGCTCGACCGCCATCCGTAAGATCCACTTCGTCACCTATGGTCAAAACCGTTAAAACATTAGTTTTGACATTGTTATATAGTATATAAACACGAGATCCAACACCTAATTGTGAATAATAAAATATAAGTTTTTCTGGTTCCACCGTAACTTACGGTGTCACCGTAAGTTACGGTAGGTCCTGGAAACTTCTGGTCTACCGTAAAACAGGGGCAAACCACCGTAAGCATCTGACCTCTACCGTAAGTTACGGTACTACCGTAACTTACAGTAGTCCCTGGAAATCCATATTTCGTTTGATTTGTTCAATACACTCAATCCCAAATCTCGGATTTCGCTTTTCTAGCATACCTATACATTAAATTCTCGTATTTCTAATATGTTATATATTAAACAATATCAAAGATCAATCCATCATATTCCGAAGCATCAACCATGCCTTACTTGATTATTCGACCCGTTTGGCTCGTCTAAGGAATCCTCCTTTGTGACGACTACCAACGAGTTCGAACCAACTCTGACCTATTATTCAATGTAGCGACATCACCGCTTTAATTCAAAACAACTCTTATTCTAAAATTCAATTACGCATTATATAATCATCAAAATCTACTTAATGTAACGGGTCAAGTTACATACCTTTAAAGCAAGCCCTTCAAACGTGCGTCCACACCGGTTTGCCCGCTAGATGCCCCGGCTTCCTTTCCTATAGAGTTCAATCACTTTATGTTTAGGACTCTTTGTTTCACATACGTAACGCACATTTTGTCATACAACAAAATTATGCGTTTTTAACTTAACAATTCAGTTTCAAGCCTTCTTTGAGGCATTTCAACAAACACTATAAGGGCAGAATTTTTACATGTTTAAACATCAAATCTCTAGTTTATTATTTAGCCCTAATTTCACATCATTCAACCTTTTTACATGATTGATAACTTCAAATTTTCTGGAATCACTTCAAAATTGTCAATTCACACTAGATTCACAATCTATTTCCTAGTGTTCATCAAATTACACATAACCCACTAATCACCTACAATGGTGTTCATGGATTCACCAAATTTTCTTATGATTTCGTCTATTTGTCTTGGGTTTGTCCCTAAACACCATAGTTGTTCCTAAATCATCATAAGGCAAACATGCAACTAGAATTTCAGATTTTTCCCAATTCATGAAAATTTCAAGTTAAGAGTTTTCATTAAATTTTACATACCTTATAATCCTCTTGCGATGAGGATCACGATGCTAAGCTCGGATTTTCATTTGGACCAGATTTGCACCTACAATTTGAGAGTTTAAGTAGAATTTTAAGGGTTTGAGAGTGGGGGTGTTGCCCCCTGCTTGCTCTGATCGACCAGACCCCCAAAATGGGGTGTTTGGTTTGTTTTTATTTGTTTAATTAAAATCAAGTTTCAATTTTAACAACTTAAACCCCTCCACTTTGATCAACATGAAATTTGGTTGCTTTTTAATCCTACTATAAGTTATTTCTAGACTATTAACTAACTAGGTTATAATTCCTAGTTTGTAAATTCTCGTTTATTTATACTTTATAACTCTAATATAAAGTTTTATATTTTCGGGCTGTTACAAGTCCACCCCCCTTAAAAAGGGTTTCGTCCCCGAAACCGAAGTACGTACCAAATAATGTTGGGTGGAGACGTCGCATCTCCTCTTCGGACTCCCACGTAGTGTCCGAACCTTTTCTATGCTCCCATTTGATTTTGACTTGGTCGATTTGTCTATTTCGTAAGTGTTTGATCTTTCGCTCTAAAATCTCCACCGGTCTCACGGCATAATTCAGACTATTATCCACTTCGATATCATCGTAATGGATATATGCTGTTTCGTCTGCTAGGAACTTTCGTAATTGTGACACGTGAAACGTGCCATGAATCCCACTTAGTTCCTCCGGTAGCTCAAGGCGGTAAGCTACCTTGCCAACCTTTCCGATGATTTTAAATGGCCCAATAAACCTCGGGCTTAGTTTCCCCCTTTTTCTGAATCTAATAACGCCCTTCCATGGGGAAACCTTTAGCATGACCATGTCGCCAACCTGGAATTCGATTGGCCTATTCCTTTTATCAGCATACGCCTTTTGCCTATCTTGAGCCGCTTTCAAGTGTGCCCGAACTATATCGATCTTTTCATTCGTGGCTCGTACTATATCTTGGTGGGCGAGTTCACGTGGACCCACTTCACCCCAACATACCGGGGTTCGGCACTTTCTACCATAGAGCTTTTCATATGGTGCCATCTTAATACTAGATTGGTAGCTATTATTATACGAAAACTCGACTAACGGTAGGTGAACATCCCAACTTCCTCCAAAGTCGATTATACACACCCGTAACATGTCCTCCAGTGTTTGTATTGTTCTTTCACTCTGTCCATCTGTTTGAGGATGGTACGCAGTGCTAATGAAGAATTTGGTTCCCATTTGCTCTTGGAAATCTCGCAAGAAATTTGAAGTAAACCGGGTATCCCTATCAGACACAATGGATACCGGTACCCCATGACGTGCTATTATTTCATTAGTGTAAACTTCTGACATCTTTTCTGACGTATAAGTCTCACGGATCGGAATAAAGTGAGCACTTTTCATCAATCTATCCACCACTACCCATATAGCATCGAAACCACGATTCGTCTTAGGCAACTTGGTTAATAGGTCCATTGTAATATGTTCCCATTTCCAAACCGGAATTTCTAACGGTTGGAGTTTGCCGTATGGTTTCTGGTGCTCCGCCTTGACTTGTAAACATGTCAAGCATTTTTCCACATACTTCGCCACATCCCTCTTTATTCCAGGCCACCAATAATTTTGTTTCAGATCATTGTACATTTTGGTCGCACCCGGATGAATTGAATATCGGGATTTATGAGCTTCATCAAGTAAAAACGACTTCACCCCACAAGTATTTGGAACCCATATCCTTCCGGATCGAGTCTTCAACCCGTTATTCCCATCCGACAAATCTTTCAACTGACCGATTATTCTTTCTTTCTTCCAATTCTCTTCTTTCACTGCTTCTAATTGCGCCTCTCGAATTCGTTCAAGTATACCCGAGGTCACCACGAGCTGCATCGACCTTACTCTTATTGGAACATAGTCCGCTTTTCTGCTCAAAGCATCCGCCACCACATTTGCCTTTCCGGGGTGGTAGTGTATTTCGCAGTCAAAATCATTCACTGTTTCTAGCCATCGCCTTTGTCGCATATTTAACTCCTTCTGATCGAAGAAGTATTTCAAGCTCTTGTGGTCGGTGAATATGGTGCACTTTACCCCATACAAGTAGTGCCTCCATATTTTTAATGCAAATACCACCGCAGCCAACTCAAGATCATGCGTGGGATATTTCTTCTCGTGTATCTTCAATTGTCTCAAGGAACAAGCTATAACCTTGCCCCGTTGCATTAAAACGCACCCGAGCCCCGACAGTGAAGCATCCGAATAAACCACCATGTCTTCGACTCCGTCCGGCAATGTCAGTACCGGAGCTTGAGTTAACTTTTCTTTTAGCGTTTGAAACGCTCTTTCTTGATCGACACCCCAAATGAACTTTTCTTTCTTTTGGGTTAGCTTTGTTAGTGGTGACGCAATCTTAGAAAAATCTTGAATGAATCTTCTGTAGTATCCTGCAAGCCCCAAAAAGCTTCTAATTTTCGAAGGGTTCTTCGGGGAACTCCATTTTGACACGGCCTCAATCTTTGACGGATCCACCAATACTCCGTCGGCACTTATGACGTGGCCAAGGAATTGTACCTCTCGTAACCAAAAGGCACACTTAGAGAATTTCGCATACAGATTTTCTCGTCTAAGTGTCTCTAACACTTCTTGTAAGTGGTGTGCGTGTTCAGCTTCACTTTTCGAATACACCAAAATATCATCGATAAACACGACGACCGACTTATCCAACATTGGCTTGCAAACCCGGTTCATGAGGTCCATGAAAGCCGCGGGTGCATTCGTTAGCCCAAATGACATTACGAGGAATTCGGAATGTCCGTATCTCATGCGGAAAGCCGTTTTCAGCACATCTTCTTCCTTGACCTTTAGTTGGTGATACCCCGATCTAAGGTCAATTTTTGAAAACCAATTCGCACCTTGTAATTGGTCGAATAAATCGTCTATCCTCGGAAGCGCGTATCGGTTCTTTACCGTGAGTTTGTTTAACTCCCGGTAATCGATACACATACGCATGCTCCCGTCTTTCTTTCTCACGAACAGTACTGGTGCGCCCCAAGGAGACACACTCGGCCTTATAAATCCTTTCTCAAGCAGGTCTTGAATTTGGGACATCAACTCTTGTAGTTCCGAGTCGGTACGTGCTTTAGCTACGGGTTTTGCTCCCGGAATCAATTCGATCCCGAACTCTACTTCTTGTCCACGCGGTATCCCCAGTAAATCCTCCGGAAACACATCTTCAAAATCTCGTACTACCGGTACATCTTCAATCTTCCGTGATTCTTTCTCGGACTCATTTGCGTATATCATGAATGCCTTGCATCCTTGCTTCATAAGTTTGTGAACTTTCAACATTGAGCACACTACCTCGTTTTTCCCCATAAATGGTGACGTGTTTCCCGCTCGGAGATGTTAGTTTTATTTCTTTACGAAAACACACGACTTTTGCATGGTGCTGAGATAGCCAATCCATCCCAACGACTACTTGAAATTCCCCCATTGACATCGGGATTAGGTCTATCAAGTATTCCTCATCGTCGATGCTTAATTTGCAGCCTCGACAAACATCACAAACTATAAAACTTTTGTTGTCTCCTATTTCAACTTCTAAGGGCACAGGTAATTTTGTCAATACAAATGAATGATGTCGAATAAATCCATGCGAAATGAAGGATTTATTCGCACCCGTATCAAACAATACACGTGCTGGAATTGAGTTAACTGTGAATATACCTGAAACCACATCGGGTTCTGTCTTCGCTTCAGCCACGGTAAGTTGAAAGGATCTAGCCTTCGCTTTGGGAGCTTCTGTTGGGGATTCTTTAGCATCTCTCTTTCCAACTAAGTCCGGACATTCGGACTTTTTGTGGCCGGGTTGATAACATTTGTAGCAAACAGAGACTTTTCCCGGGCATAGCGAGGCCGTGTGCCCCGTCTTATTACATACGGGGCATGGCTTGTCTTTGAACCGACATTCCCCTTTGTGTCCCTTCCCGCACACTTTACAACTTGGCGACCCACCTTTAGCATCCACCTTCTTTCCCGATTCTCCAGTTCGGGCTTTCTTTGTAGGGCTTGGATTCACATCATGTGCCCTTCGCTCACCTCTTTCGACTTGTTTCTTCAACTCGATTTCTCGTTCCCGAGCAACGTTAATGATTTCAGTAAGGGTCTCATATTTTGAAGGAGTCATAAACTCCCTATATTCAGCGCTCAACATATTGTAGTAGTAGTATATTTTCTGTTCTTCATTCGTCACCAATTCACTACTAAACTTCATCTTATCCATAAACATCGCCGTGATCTTGTCTATGGTTTCACCCTTATGCCTAAGTTGCATGAACTCTTCCTTGATTTTGTTAATGACCGCTTTGGGACTATGATGTTTAAGAAATGGTGTCTTAAACTCTTCCCATGTCATGGTCCTTGCCGCTTCGGCCCCTATTTCATTCTTTTTGTTATCCCACCAATCCTTGGCTTGTCCTCTTAACTGACCCGTTCCGTAAGCAACGAAGTCGCTTTCGTCGCAATGGGTCCTTTCAAACACCCCTTCAATGTCGCCCAACCATCTTTGGCAAATTATTGGATCGACTTCCCCGTTATAGATTGGCGGTTTACACGCCATGAATTCCTTATATGAGCACCCTTTACGTTCTCCAGTTTTGTCTTTCATAAGGTTGACCGTATCCTCCAACCTTTTAACTCGTTCTTCTACGAGTGACAACACCGTACCTTGAATCTTGTCTATAAACCCGGATAGACTGCTTTCAATTGCCTTTCCTACTTCCTCGGTAATTATTTCTTTCATTTGTTCGGTACTTGTCGGCACCGGATCATTATTGCTCCCTTTCGACATCTTGAAACTAAAATGTTTACATCAAACGTTAAACATTTCATTCATGACATTGCTTTGTTTGTTTCGGTTTAGCCAAGTTCCTAACTTGCTTTAACCGTTCACACTTAATGCACTTTCCGGGTTTGAGTGTGTTAACACGCTCTTCCCATGCATAACAATTCGTTTCTTATTCCTTACATAAGACATAATCTACTAACATAATAAGTTAATTCTTACCGGACGATCGATCAAGCTTGAACCGAACACTTTGTTGACAACCTTAAGCTCTGATTACCAACTTGTAACACCCGTCTAATTTTCTTGATTTTAATAATAGATTATACCATTACAAATAAAGTATTGTTTAAATAACATAACTTTCATTGAAGAGATTCATAAGTAGCATTAACCTTAGTCAACAAACGACTAAGTTAAAACGTTACTAAAAGTTTTTAACAATTGTTTACCACCCATACACAAAGTCTATTAAAGATTTAAAACATAGCGGAAGCTTCAAAATGTAGTGTTCGGTTCTTCATCATTCGCTCGACCGCCATCCGTAAGATCGTCACCTATGGTCAAAACCGTTAAAACATTAGTTTTGACATTGTTATATAGTATATAAACACGAGATCCAACACCTAATTGTGAATAATAAAATATAAGTTTTTCTGGTTCCACCGTAACTTACGGTGTCACCGTAAGTTACGGTAGGTCCTGGAAACTTCTGGTCTACCGTAAAACAGGGGCAAACCACCGTAAGCATCTGACCTCTACCGTAAGTTACGGTACTACCATAACTTACGGTAGTCCCTGGAAATCCATATTTCGTTTGATTTGTTCGTTACACTCAATCCCAAATCTCGGATTTCGCTTTTCTAGCATACCTATACATTAAATTCTCGTATTTCTAATATGTTATATATTAACCAATATCAAAGATCAATCCATCATATTCCGAAGCATCAACCATGCCTTACTTGATTATTCGACCCGTTTGGCTCGTCTAAGGAATCCTCCTTTGTGACGACTACCAACGAGTTCCAACCAACTCTGACCTATTATTCAATGTAGCGACATCACCGCTTTAATTCAAAACAACTCTTATTCTAAAATTCAATTACGCATTATATAATCATCAAAATCTACTTAATGTAACGGGTCAAGTTACATACCTTTAAAGCAAGCCCTTCAAACGTGCGTCCACACCGGTTTGCCCGCTAGATGCCCCGGCTTCCTTTCCTATAGAGTTCAATCACTTTATGTTTAGAACTCTTTATTTCACATACATAACGCACATTTTGTCATACATCAAAATTATGCGTTTTTAACTTAACAATTCAGTTTCAAGCCTTCTTTGAGGCATTTCAACAAACACTATAAGGGCAGAATTTTTACATGTTTAAACATCAAATCTCTAGTTTATTATTTAGCCCTAATTTCACATCATTCAACCTTTTTACATGATTGATAACTTCAAATTTTCTGGAATCACTTCAAAATTGTCAATTCACACTAGATTCACAATCTATTTCCTAGTGTTCATCAAATTACACATAACCCACTAATCACCTACAATGGTGTTCATGGATTCACCAAATTTTCTTATGATTTCAACTTCTATTTGTCTAGGGTTTGTCCCTAAACACCATAGTTGTTCCTAAATCATCATAAGGCAAACATGCAACTAGAATTTCATATTTTTCCCAATTCATGATAATTTCAAGTTAAGAGTTTTCATTAAATTTTACATACTTTATAATCCTCTTGTGATGAGGATCACGATTCTAAGCTCGGATTTTCGTTTGGACCAGATTTGCACCTCCAATTTGAGAGTTTAAGTAGAATTTTAGGGTTTGAGAGTGGGGGTGTCGCCCCCTGCTTGCTCTGATCGACCCCTGCTAAAATGGGGTGTTTGGTTTGTTTTTATTTGTTTAATTAAAATCAAGTTTCAATTTTAACAAGTTAAACCCCTCCACTTTGATCAACATGAAATTTGGTTGCTTTTTAATCCTACTATAAGTTATTTCTAGACTATTAACTAACTAGGTTATAATTCCTAGTTAGTAAATTCTCGTTTATTTATACTTTATAACTCTAATATAAAGTTTTATATTTTCGGGGTGTTACAATGCCCCATTGTTGGAAAGGCCAGGCGGACGTGACTGGTATTAGCGGATTCTTTGGTCGGAGTGTTTTTGGCGCGTGGCGCTGGCATGCTGCGCATTTCCGTAGTATTTCTACTGCGTCCACGTGCATTCCCGGCCAATAGTTGCCTGTGTTCATTATTTTTGCTACTACCATGCGCGGTCCGGCATGTATCCCGCACAAGCCTTCATGGATTTCCCTGAATAAGTATTGTGCGTCTGTTTTGTCAACGCATCGTAGTAATGGCCCCATGAATGACTTTCTGTATAAAATTCTATCCGCCATTTCATAGTTTATTGCCTTGTTCTGGATTTTCCGAGCCTCCGCCTTTCCTTCTGGGAGTTTCCCATGTTGTAGGTATAAGATAATCAGAGACATCCAGGATGGACTGCCGATTTCGATAACGTTCACATGTTTGAGAGGGACGGAAGGTTGGACAACACTTCGATGCATACCTCTTTTGCTAAATGTTTGAAACTAGTGGCAGCCAATTTGCTCAGCGCATCCGCGTGTTTGTTCTCGCTTCTGTTAATGTGATTAACCTTGAATGTTTGGAACTTGCTGATTAGCATTCGCGCCTGTTCCAGGTATAAAGTCATTGCTTCTCCTTTTGCGTCATAATGACCATTGACCTGTTCAGCCACTAATTTTGAATTTACATTGGCTTCGAGGTTTCTTGCCCCCATCTTGAGTGCTAAACGAAGGCCCGCTAGGAACGCTTCGTACTCTGCCTCGTTGTTTATGCTTCGGAAATCTAGGCATATAACGTATGTAAGTTCGTGGTCATCTGGGCTGACCAATCGAATACCCGCACCTGCTCCGTCATCATTAGAAGCGCCGTCTGTGTGCAGAGTCCAGACCCTATCGTCGAAAACAGGAACAGGGTTTTGGATTGCCTCGCACTCTTGGACTTTGTCGATAGGAACTTCTATGGCAAAATCTGCCAGAACTTGCCCCTTGATTGCTGGTCGTGGTCTGTATAGGATATTGTATCCTCCGAGCTCAATAGCCCATTTGGCCAATCTTCCCGCGACGTCAGGTTTAGATAAGATTTGACCTAAATGGTAATTAGTGAGAACCGTGATGACGTGACCAGAAAAGTACCGACGTAAGCGCTGTGATGCATGTACTAGTGCTTAGGACTAGAGTTTCTATCATGGAGTAGCGTGTTTCAGGGCCGGTGAGCATCTTGCTTATATAGTAGATTGGAGTTTGAATGTTTTCTCGCTCCACCATTAATACTGCGCCTACTGCTACTTCCCCAGGAGATAAATATAAGATCAGTGGCTCTTTTTCTCGTGGTGCTGTTAGTGTTGGCAACTGAGTTAAACATTCTTTCATTTGTTTGAAAGCTGCTTCCGCTTCGGGTGTCCATTGGAAGTGGGTTTTCTTGGCACAGTTTCGGAGTGTACTAATGAATGGATAGGACTTTGCTGCATGATTTTCCAAGAATCTGTTCAAGGCTGCTAGACGTCCGGCCAGTCTTTGCATTTCTTTTATTGTTGCAGGTGATGGCATCAACTGGATGGCCTGCACTTTCTCCAGATTTACTTTAAAACCATCTCTTGTTACTATCAAACCCATAAATTTCCCTTCTTCCATTCCGAAGGAACATTTCGTTGGGTTGAGCTTTAAAATTACGATGCGCAAAGAATCAAACGTGCGCTGGATATTTGCGAGCATTGTATCTTCTTCATGGCTCATGATGACGAGGTCATCCATGTATACCTCAACTGTTTTTCCGATATCGCCTCTGAAGACCGTGTCCATTAGGCGCTGGTACGTTGCGCCTGCGTTGCGTAGTCCAAAGGGCATTTTTGTATAACAGAAGATGCCCTTATCTGTGCGGAATGCGGTCTTGTCTTCATCCTCTATTTTCATTTGGACCTGATGGTAACCTTTATAACAGTCAAGAAAGCACTTCCATCGAAATGATGCTAGAGAGTCGACTTTTTTGTCTATCTCAGGAAGTGCGTAGCAATCTTTTGGGCATGCTTTATTCAGGTCTTTGAAGTCGACGCACATTCTCCATCCGCCACTGTGTTTTTGGACCATTACTGGGTTAGTGACCCATGTATGGTATTGAACCTCGCGTAAGATTCCGGCATTAAGTAACTCTGTTACTTGCTCGTCCATGGCTTTTGCTTTCTCTTCGCTGAAGCTGCGCCTTCCCTGCGCAACAGGCTCTGCTGAGGGTCGGATGTTCAGACAATGTTGTGCTATATCACGCGGAACCCTAGTCATGTCTGCTGGGCACCAGGCGAATATATCTTTATTGTTGGACAGCAATTCTTTTAATTGTATTCGTGTTGCTGGGGAAATGAGGTGTCCTAGCAGGATGGTCTGTTCTGGATATTCATTGTTCAGAACCCATTTCTCCGGCTCATTTGATGCTGAGGGTTTGGCCACTTTAGCTGGTGGCTCATCGTCCACGTACACGACTTCCTTACTTGAGTATAGAATTGCAACTCCGGTTTCTGTTGGAAATCCACATGCAGCATGTGGAATAGAAGTGATCATGCTGAATTCTCTTTGTGACCTTCTTCCAAGCAATACATCATGACGTGATGTTGCTGGCATGACCATGAAATTTACTGTGACTGTGCGTCAATGCTCGCCATCTGATAGAGTCATGGGGAATACTATTTGTCCTAACGGGAATACAGCTTCATTACAAAATCCGGTGAGAGGGAAATCGACCGGTTCCAGACGTGCTTTAACTTCTGGATCGAGTTGTTTGAAACACTGCTCATATATGATATCCATCGAGCTTCCTGGATCTATAAACATATAGTCCGTTCGATAATGGCCGAAGATGCCAGTAATAATTACTGGTTGCTCTTCCTGGGGGCCACCCGGAACAACAGGGAACACGACTTGCTGTTCTCGCCAATGCTGATCATGGTGTCGTTTGTTTGGCCTTCGTGAAGGACCTCCTTGTACCATGTTTATTTGCTTTGATTTAGCTTTCTGACAGTTGATATCTCTTGATTGTTGACGTATCTTAACATAACTGTAAGATTGGATGTCCCATTGACAGGGTGTCTGTGGGTCCAATACTACAGTGTTATTTCCACCACCAGATCTGATGTTTGGGGACTCAGATCTGGTAATATGTGTGAAAATTGTGTTTAAAGCAACCTGGCATCTGTCAAACCAGTATTCTGGAGCTTTCTCTATGAGTTGATCTGAAGGATCCGTTCCATTTGAATGACTGTTACTTTTGTTGATTCCCATGATTCCGTCGATCTGGGTATTTTAGGTTGTAAAACCCTCGAACTCAGATCGAGGACCTGATGGGTGAGATGATGAATTCTCTGCCATGTGAAAACAGAGAATGAGGAAAACTGAATCGAAACGAGACAAAACTGAAAAAACAGAGAAATCGGTGGGCGCCAATGAAGAAACACTAGATAATTGACCGGAATCAAATTATCTAGGGGGTTTGGATCTGCATAAAAGGGTTGGTTTTCTCTCGTTTGATCTGATGGAACAGTTCTTCTTCTCCGGCAAACTCTGCAAAACAAAGCACCGTTAGCCTCGTCAAGGGGAGAAGAGGGGTTCTCTCCTTGACCTGACTCCGGCGTGAGAATAAGTATGTATTTATGAAGAAGAAGAAGAAGAAGAAGTATTGACGAAGTGTGTGTCACATGAAGTTCATACCTTAATTATCCTCATATTTATAACCGAGAGTTTGGGCGGGAAAACTTGTTGGTGAAATGTTGACGGAAGATGCTAACCCCGTAAGCGGTTACATTTCCTTCCGTTAAGCTTCTTGATCCGACGTGAGTGCACACGGATCACTGTTTAGATCTATGGCTGGGGGTTCGCCACGTGGAAAGTGATCAAGTGGAGGTTTCTCTCCAATTACATGCCATAATTTTGGTTTCGGGGATTCCTGAGGTGATGACACGTGTCCAGACGGTTATAGCCGTCCTAATGGTGCACGATTGAATTCTTCTAGAAGATTACTGTCGTAATCTGGTGTGACTCTTTATCGTGTGGTATCAGTCAAGTAAATAATATCCAACTCTGGATACTATTAAGCGGAAGTGCTTGGCTTAGGATTTTCATCCTTTGTTTATGGAGGAAAGCGCAAGGATTTACGATTTCCTTTTGGCGCGCAAGTGTTGTCTGCTGTCTGTCTCTTAAGCCTTCCTTTTGAATGACCAGTGCGCGGCCGCGCAAAGGAAAAAAGGGCTGAAAGACGAGGTTGTGGTGTGGTCCCAAGTACTTATTATGAGGTTTTTGGGACCTTACCCCTTCAGATAGATATCCCGTATTCGATAGAACCTGCTAATAGGAAGCTAGTAGGAGCTAATGAAGTGATTAGAGGCTGCGTTATAGAGCTTGGAGAGCGTGAGTTTTCGTCAGATCTCCTGCCAGTTGAGTTGGGAAGCTTCGATGATGTAATTAGAATGGATTGGTTGTCGAGCAATCGAGCGGAGATTGTTTGCCATGAGAAGATTATCCGCATTCTGATGGTGAATGAAGAGACGATCATGATTCATGGGGAGAAGCAGAATACGCCTCTATGGATTATTAGTTGTTTGAAGGCACGGAAATTTTTACGCAAAGGATGTGCTGCCTTCTTAGCTCATGTCATGGACAAAGAGGCTGAATGAACCAAAGCTCGAAGATATCCCTGTGGTAACGGAATATCCTGAAGTCTTCCCCGAAGACTTGCCAGGATTACCTCCCCAACGACAAGTCGAATTCCACATTGACTTGGTTCCAGGTGTCGCGCCTGTAGCCAAGGCACCTTATCGACTTGCACCTTCAGAAATGCAAGAGTTGTCAACGCAGCTCCAGGAGTTGCTAGATAAGGGATTTAAAGACCAAGCTTCTTGCCTTGGGGAGTTCCAGTACTATTCGTCAAGAAGAAGGACGGTAGTTTTCATATGTGCTTTGACTACCGAGAGCTAAACAAATTAACCATCAAGAATCGGTATCCCTTGCCAAGGATTGATGATCTATTCGATCGACTTCAAGGTTCAAGTTACTACTCCAAGATCGATCTTCGATCAGGTTATCGCCAGCTGCGGATTCAGGAAGAAAGTATACCAAAGAACAGTGAGTCGACAATTAGTTTTAAACATACGCTAATATTGTGTTTTATACATGGTACACAAAACGGTTTTACACAGAATACAAAACTTTGAGAACCTAGGAGACATGTACTTAGGACCTCTAGGAACATAGGTCAAAACTCATTAAAGGTTATCACATAGAAACTACGTCTATTAACTCAGGCAAACACCATTATTCTGTCAAATATGCTATTTTAGTTAACCGAACAGGTGAAGTACTCGAAATTCTTATATTGAAATTTCCACTTTTGCTTCTAGCGAGTAGGTTTTTGCATCTCTACTCCTCTTAATGGTAGTTGCATCATGACAATTTTCTTCATTAAAGCGAACACTCCTTTGTCTCGATACTTGATCATTTCTTCATTATAGCAAATACTCATTGTTTCATTTCTTGGAAATTCATATGTTACGCATGCACCAATTGTTATGCATGTGGTTTCGTTTTGAATAAGCGCTTCATCAAAGTTCAAATATTATTTTGCTAAATCTAATTATTGATTTGTGATTCGAATGACCTACATTATTGTAATTGTTGGCTCCTTTGCTATCGAGTCAACACACTTTCTTGAAACTTCTTTTCTTTCAAGTTACATACATGGTTTATCTTTGTCACCATGCTGAAATTACCTTGTCGATACATACGTTTATTGTCAGAATGCGCTGAAACCAAGCTCAATTGCTTGAACTTGTCCATTTCACACATTCAATTCAAGACACCATGTGATGTATTGAAAGCATCATATTCAAATTCACTTTTGCAAGCGTTTCATTTGTTCCGAGTCGTAGTAGACTTGTTTAGTCTACGGCTCCATTAAGTCATATGTTGGTCCCAACACCTTGTGGTGATGCTTTCACTAAATTGAAGCTTGCGCTAATCTCGTTTACGCATCTCTGATGCTTTCATCATGATTACAACAGTCTTAACACAATTGTGTGCTAAGACAATGGTACATAAATTCATTTTATATTCCAGTGTACCTCCTAATGGTTCCTTCATTATCGATCGAATACCTTGCGGTATTTATTGATTTTCATCTTCGATCGAAGACAGTAGTTCTTTGGTGTTCTATATTCAATTGAAAAATCCGGCGATGCCGTTTGAATCAAAATTTTCAGGTTGTTTCATTAAACTTTCATTCGATTTTATACACGGTGAACTTGTTTGGTCACCGCTATTATTGAATTATGTCAATATGACACCTTGTGGTGTCGGTACAATCTTGTAGCTTGTGCTAATCATGGTCAACCGTTTCACACGAAACTACCCATACTTTTGTTTGACTTATCATTTAAACATTCTTAATGCAACTACGAATTAAGACAATGATACACCAAATTCGATTGTATTTCATTTTGGTGTATTCTCGCAATTCAATAATGTCAACACACTAATTTTTATGCATTTATTTATCAACACAGATCACTTTCATGTTACCATTACCTTTGAGCTTTGCCGATTCTAAGTTCATATAGCGGATGTTATTATTTCTAGAACTCATTTGCATACCGTAAACAATCGCTTGAAATTCTTTCGGTCAGAACTCCACTTTTATTGAACCCCTATGAAAAAAATACACTAGAATATACATCTATACGTCTCGTATCTTTTGACATCGAGTCTGAAGCACATACTTTTTTTTTAAACTGTTGGGTTCCTATTGCTGTAATATGTCATTGCATTCACCTGTTTCGAGTAAGTCTTGTTTCGGTTTCGTGGTTAATCACTTTGATATTATTCATATCCATGCACGCATAACGTAACCCTAAGGAGTTAATGTAGTTTAAAATTTCGAGGACGAAATTTTCTTAACAGGGGGAGAATGTGACAACTGTCTAATTTGCATGCATCCGTATAATTATTAAACAATGATTAGTGCTTAATGACTGTGTTGAATTACAATTAAATATTTGAATTGCTATATGATTATTGCCATATACATACATGTGCGTTATATATTACAAATGACATACCATTATTGCCTGCAAACTTTGTTGGTTCAAATAATGCACGAAACAAAGTTAGCACAGTTATCAGACAAATCAGAAAAATGTTGACGGAGTTCAGTTAATAGACAGAAATTGTATTGAGACACAGAATGAGCCAGAAACCAAGTATTACACAAGTATAATGTGTAGGAAAGTAAGGATCACAAAACTGCCTTCCTAGAGACAGTTTAAGTGCTGGAAAGTGCCTTAAACTCACATAAACTGTAGAATTTTGCAGAAAATTAGCAAATTCAGCATTTAAACACACTAAGATCATGCAGACATATGGTTAAATGGTCCTGAATACTTTCCTAAGTATCGGGAATCAAAACTGTCACAAAAGGTAACATAAAGCACACTAAACTGCGTAGTTTAGCACCTTAATGAACCGGTAACCAACCGAACAACCGGACATTACCTGAAACACCAAACTTTCACTAGAAACATTGTTTTGACATTACAAAGCCAGTTATGGTCCCTGAACACCACAACACACTATATAACAACATAATAACTAATACCCTAACTAGATCACTTAGATTTCAACTATAACTTTATCTAATCCTTACAATCTAACTCTATACCACCCCCACCTACGGCCACATAGGGTATGGCCCACTCTTGATTTTGTTTGATTATAATATTAGATCATGTTGTAGCTTTTGTAAACATAATACACAATAGACAAATTGTTATTAGAATGTTATAAGTAAACCACAAGTCCATAACCTTTTCATTTCTCACAAACTCAACACACACTTTATTCTCCTCTCTTCCTCTTGGTTCGGCCGAAACCCACACCCACACCATCACCATCTTCACTTCACTTTCATTCAATTCCATATACATACAAGGGTGTAATAAGGTGCACAAGGAAGCTTGGAGCTTGTAGAAGTTGAAGGACCTTCACCATTTGCTTTTATCCACTTCATTTCTTCTATTGATCATCCCTAGCCTTGAGGTAGTAGTAAGAACATCATACTCTTCATTTTACATCTTGTTTAAGTGGTTAAAAGAAGATAAATGTTGATAATCATGATGAACACTAAGAATCAAGAACTTGAAACATGAACATAAGCTTAAAATCTTAAAGAAATCATGTTGTTTAGTGTTGTTGTGCTACTTGACGATTGATTATTTATGTTAATGATGTAGATCATCATATGATCTTGCTAGATGATGATTAAAAACATAACCTAGCAAGATGAGAGGATGAAAATGTTAGAGATTAATGGATCATCCTCACATATGTCATGAACTTGAAAGAATAAATTATTTTCTTGTAAAGTGATGATTAAAGTAAGTATAAAGTCTTGTAGATCTAAGATTTCAAGAATGATTTTTCAAGAAACCAAGTTAAAAATAAAAAGTTTACTTAATCTTGCTTCTTAAAGAAATAAACCACATTTTTAGTGGTTAAACTGGTGTAGGATCATGTATTCAACAAGAAAAATCCAAGAAGAAACATTTTTAGAAAATTTAATTACAAGTTGTAAAAGAACTAATTTCTTTAAAAATGATGTTTTTAAAGAAACAACCACACTTTAAAGGGTAACTAAGCTGACTAAACACACTACTAAGTTACTACACATTTTTGTAAATTTTCAAGTTCATGAAGTAGTAGTTTATGCTTGTTTTTGGCAAGATGGTAAGTATAGATTGATTTGTTGTTGATTGTGTTGAATTACAAGAGAAAATGATATGCCTTAAAGGCATGGAAACCTCCATTTTTAGGGGAAACTATGGCAAAATTTTTCTAAAAATTAAACACTTAGAAAAATATTTTTGAACAAATATTTACAAGTATATTTTTAAACAATAAACTTTCACATAAATTTTGCCATAAATTTTGTTAAAAAAATTATAAATATTGGAGTTTTATTTTTATAAATAAAAGAGACTAAATATGTATTTAGGAAATATACATTTAGAAGTCACCATGTGTGTGATTATTTGTATATTATGTGTATTAGTTATATTATTTTAGGACTTGAAATAATATAACTCATCAAAATACCAAAAATTACAATCCAAAATATTACCAAAATCCCAAGATTATGAACATGTAAATTATACTCAAAATATTGGAGAGACCAAACAAAGGATTATAACTTACAAAATATTCCGGAAAGTTTATTCGTAAGTATATTTTGGTAAATAATATTTTGGACACTTAGAGAACAAAAATATGATTTTTACAATTATTACACTATTATATCATATTTTTTACAAGGAGAAAATATATTATTTTTGGAAAAGAAGACATATATATTTTTCTTGGAATTATTAAAAGATGTAGTATTTTTGGAAGAAAATATATATTTTCTCAAACAAACATGAAATACAATATTTTTAGGAGTGAAAATATATTTTCTTGAATACACATGAAATATATTATTTTTGGATGAAAAATGGATTTATATATATTTTCTAAACTGGACTTGAAGATATAATATGTTTGGAAATTACATGAAAATCCAATTATTTTTGCCAAAGGAAAAACTATAAATAATTTTTCTAAGTAATATTTCTTAAAATATATATTTTGAAAATATATATTGATGTATTTTTATTAGAAATATTATTCCAGAAAAGTTAAGTATGAAATACTTAATAATTACAAGAAAATACGTTTTTTCGTATGTATAAATACACTCCAAAATACGACACCAATACATGGCAGAAATATACAAGTGTAAGAATACGAATTCAAATACACCATTATTGGGAAGGATATACATGTATAAATACATAAAAAGTAACAAGTTAAAATATATTATTCTAACTATTATTCCAAAATTTAATAAATTGTAACACTTCGCAAAATCATGTCCAATATAGTATCGACAGGTGTCATGGACTTTAAACGTGTAACGGATTGATTATGAGGGACTAAAGTTGACAAACGAAGAAAGTATGTGGGTAGAAGGATTCAAAGTGTCAACAATTGATAATTTTTCCTTTCAATAACCCTACACGATGTTTATACCCTTAAACGAATGAATCATGAATCGTATGAAACCGTTTGTGGAAGAAAGTGAAAGTTTACAAGACGCAAGGGTTAAATGTGTCAACATTTTTAAATTATATCTCTGAGTGACCTTTTAACGAACCCGAAGCTTTTTAACGATTAATTATGTTCCCGAGAATAAGTGATAAAAATTTCACAAGGTTTCGATATCGTATGAGGAAAATACGTTGACTTTCGTAATTAAGGGGTTAAAAGCATCAACAAGGCAAAACTTGTGTTTTCGGTTATTATTTAATGAATCCGGACCCAACGGTGTTTGGTTATATCTCATGGATCATAGAAATATAAGTTATATGGGTTAAATGTGCTTAAAATGAAAGATATTGCGTTTTAAAAGGTTCAGGGGGTGAAAATGTCATTTTTGAAACTTGCTGATCAGGTTATCACCATGGTGGCATCATGCCACCACCAACACCTTCTGCCGTCGCATCACACGACAGCCTGATTTGGGTAGAAAGTCATGCACAGGTGCAGGTTCAGCAAGTTCTTCACCTTTGCATGGTTTTGATCGATTCTATTTCTATGGGCTGTTAATGGTATTGTAAAACCTCCTAAACACATGTATGCTTCAGATTAAACTTGGGGACACTTGTATCAATCCTAGATCCATCCAAAAACCTATATAAAGGGGCAAGTTTGGCAGCCATTTGCACTCACAAGTTCAAAATTCATACTCTCAAACATGCTCTCAAGCTTTGGAGTGTTTGAACTCATTCTCTGGTGCATCCTGCTTTGGAAGGAATCTCTCTTAGTCTTAATCTTCATGCTAAGGACTCTTGTAAGTGTGCTTAGCCTCTGCAATTAAGCTTTCAATAGTATAATGACCGAAAGTCAAAGATATCGTAAATACGCTTTGAATTAGTGATTAATCACTAAAGGTCCAACCATTATTCGAATTGAAAATGGCTATGAGTTGGTAATTATGTGGGTAATAAGTCCTTAATAGGGCACCCCCTGATTATCACTTTAACTTGGTCAATTGTCGGGTCAAACTTAATATTAAAGAGTCAACAAAAGCTATTTTTACAAATAAATTCATAACTAGTAATGTAGAAGTTATGGAACCTGTTTTAGCACTAAAATAACTTGGTAAATAGTGTAAGAACATGTCTAAGCATGTTCAACCCGACGATTCTAAGTTTAGGCTTGGTTCGGAACCGAAAGTCGCAAAAGTATACTTTTGCTTTGACTTTCAGTTCTGACCCGATTTAGCTTAGTTTAGATATTCCTTAGGGTTCCTTTAGGACCATGTAATAGGTTAGTATAACCCTCTGAGGTTATACAACTTGGTTCCTTAGAAATCTGATTCATTTGCATGTTTCCGTTAATTGCTTAAATGTTGACCATTATGCCCTTTTGACCTTAAAACGAGATTTTTGAAAATGTGAGAGGACAAAAACCTTTATTACTGATTTATAAACATGTCCTAAAAAATTTGACATCAGTTTGAGGTCTAAATTAGGAGTTATGCTCAATCTCGTAATTTGAAAGCTTTTTATTAATTAAACGACATTATTAGCATAAAGCCTATTTAAACCCAAATTTCGACACCAAACTTTTTACCCACTGATGTAATGTAATATTTTGGGATTTTTGAAGATTTTTATTTATTTTTAAACTGATCATGGCATAGGGTTCTTGCTTTGATTCGATAATTGTCGGTTATACCCTTTTCGCTAATAAAATGAGTTTTACATAACATTTTGATACCAAACTTTTGCTACTGATTTTATATAACAAATAAAATATTTTAATCCTTCTGGACTGATAAAAACCTCAGTTTTCCTTATACAACCTGAAAATCGCCTAAAACCGACTTTTTATGCGTTATAAACGCATAGTGTGGGTTAAAACCATTTTTGACATATAAGACTTAATACCTACTGATGTTTTAAGAAAATTTCTATACTGTAACAGAAAGAAAAAGTTTTGAACTCAGATTTCCAAATTTGACCTTTAAAGCTTATGTGAAATGACCAAAATGCCCCTACAGCGCATCGTTTGACTATAAATGATAAATTTCACATATATGCAATACCCACTGATATGACTTACAAAAGAAAATATTTTTACTGATCATTTTAGACCAGAACCTCAGATTAATATTTTACCTCTTTTATAACCTTTAAAATGACCAAAATACCCCTACGGGGCTTAAATTAGTTTTAAATCCATTTTGGGCATAATAGAAGCTATCCTACTGATATCATAACACATTTTAAGCATATTAACTTAGGAAACCTGTACATGACTCATTTGGTTACCCGTTATACATTTTTCACATTCGGTACGGTTTATGTGACTAGTTTGCATAAATTGACCGAAACGGGTCAAACCTTATCATTTTTACCTCAAAATCCAGAATGTGTTTAGTTTACCCATATTATACAAGTCTTTAAACTTGTCGGGTCTAATTCACATTCTAATCCAGTCTTTGCTTAATCTTGCGTTTTGAACCGTAAATCTTCTTTAAAACTAATCGGTTTATGTTTAAACTTAAGTAAGACCCGTTAGGAATCTAATAGGTTAATAAAACCTTCGTTCCAGATTTAGGAGCCCAGTAAAAGATATTTGCACTTGCTGATTGTATACGGCTGGGATACAATTTATATTTTGCTCAGGTAAATACTTTTAACTTATTTTCCGTTATACGGGCTTGGGATACGGTATTATAATAATACCGCTTGGTCGGGTGTGTAGTCATTTAAATCGGATTGTGATTAATATGATTACATAACCCGTTTTAATCTGTTTTGTTTGGTATATGGCCTTTGGGGGGTTAATGACCATGTCATGGATATCCTAGGCTCATTCATTGAAATGGCCATGACTTAAGCACGGGGTGTAGGCATACACCTGACAGTTGCGTATGTATAAATGGTAATCCACAATAAGGAGTTCTCCTTGTGAGCATTATACCTGTGGTGTGTCAATTAATCTTGTCCGGCTCTTCTAACCGGCCCTGACAGACGGTAAACATATAAATCTGTATACAAGATTATTTTAAAATAATATTCCCAAGTTATAAAAGTTTTTTTGTGCCTTGTGCATTTAAATCAATTTTCTTAAATGTTTTTAAAAGAGCCGGTTAATTGTATTTACCAGTGTAAACTGACGTATTTTCCAAAAGGTTAAGTGCAGGTACTATGCGAAATAGGCTGGCTACACCTGAGTGAATAAATAAAGAGTCTTGCAAGCCTTATCACTTAAATCCGTTGAATAATTATCTTCTTTTGTTTTGATCCGCCTGTGGATCCTTTTACATTCTGTTTGTATATTTATGATACTTTCATTCGGTTTGTAATATTATTACTTTTAGAGTTCCGCTGTGCATTAAACTGTGATTATTGATGTAACACCTCGTAAATCATACCCAATAAAATAAAGACACGTGTTGTTGGTGCATTGAATGTCTGCTGATTTCGTCTTAATCAAGTCTTGTGTCTAGTTAGATTGAATGAACACACAATAGGGTTTAAATTAGGGTTTTACATGATTAACTAGTAGATTTCGCTTGAAAGGGTTTATGTTTGGTTCAAGCGAAATCAAAACAGAATATTTCGCTTAAAATGAGCTGTGACAAGTTCAAGCGAAATCCTAGGCTTATATATAGGTATGTGTTGTTCATTTGAGAAGGACTTAGTCTTTGTGTGTGAGACGAAGTGCTGTCGGATTTGTAGCAGATTACATTGTAAAAGCACGAAAATCAATCAGAAAAGAAAGATTAAAAGGAAACTAGCTGTTATGACTTTGTTTACGTTGATTCCGCCTTCGTACTCAAAGATGAACTGCCTTAACTGACGTTTCAAGGTCGTAGAACGGTCCAACAAGTGGTATCAGAGCTCAGGACGAGGAGTTCATACCATAGCAGCTTGATATTACCGGATTCTCTACTTTCTACTCATTTCTTCTCATACTTTTCTGATTTGAACATATTTTAGCGGTGAAAATGACCTGAATTTGACATATAACAAGCGAATTAGTGTGATAACTAATCCTTGAAAGATTTGGACTTAAAATCGATCGAATTCATATAAAAATTAATTTTTAGCTTTAAAACTGTTCGTAAAAGATGACATCAGCAGATTTCGCTTGAAATATATTGAAGTTTTCGCTTGAAACTTGAAGTTTGGCTGTTGATTTCACTTGTAACAGAACTGATATTCGATTTCGCTTGAAAATCAAAGGATTTCGCTTGAAAGGTTCAAGCGAAATAGGATTGTTGGATTTCGCTTGAACTGATTGAACTTGTATTAGAAGATTTCGCTTGACAAGTTCAAGCGAAATAGAGTTGTTGGATTTCACTTGAACTGTCCATTTCAGAATAACAATTTCGCTTGAAAGTCCAAGCGAAATAGGAGATTTCGCTTCAATGTTTCAGTTTCTCTTGAACTTTCAATACTTGTTGATTTCGCTTTAAGTGATTTCACTCCAAGTGATTTCGCTTGAACTTGCTGATTTTTCAAAACTTAAAAATTTTCTAAGTGTTTGACTGATTTTTCAGGTACGTACAAGATGGATGATCTATTCTTGAATCCGTTCAGTGACATGTACGCGTTTGCTGGAAATTCAGGAGATGATTTATCTACAAGCAATAATAATAATAACTCGCCGAAAGAAAAGAAAAAGGAAGCTTGGGAATCGGAAAGTGCTTTCGGAACGTTCAATAAACCTCCAAAGCTAATGGCTATTGAGGAATACAGTCGGTGGTCTAGAAAGTTTGAAGATTGGATGATGGCATTTGCATTTCCAAGTTGGAAAAGTCTGAAGAATGGTTATGAAACCGGAAACAAGAATGGTGAAGCCTTAACATCTACTGATGAGATTGAATCATTCGTAGCCGAACAAAAGTGTGTGGCATTGTTATTTCAGTCTGTTCGGGAGGATATCATCTCATTGATAGATTATTCAAATGTTAAAGATCTTTGGGCAAAGTTAGAAAAGAAATGTTTAGGAAGTACTGAAATCGTGAAAAACAAAAAGAAACTTCTTAGAAAAGAGTTTGATATGTTTGGTTGTCTTAAGAATGAGTCAGTGTGTAAAATGATAGAAAGGTTTGGTCATCTGAAGCTGGAATTATCAAGACATGATATCAATTATTCTGATGAAGAACTTGTTGACAAACTGTTCGATTCATTACCAGACGAGATGGATTGGAGATATTATGCATTGATGTTGAAGAATACTATTGTTCCTGAAATGTTGAAACCAGATTTGGTGATTGAGAGACTTGAAAGTCATGAACTGGAATTGAAGAAGACATACAAAGTTAATCATTCATCTTATCAACAGAATTTGGATCTATATTATCCAAAGAGCATGATGCCAAAAGCAACTTCTCCTAAAACTGCGTTTTCTGCTGAAAATGTGTCGACAGCTGGCAAAGAAAATCAAAGCAGTCAATGCAGTGGAAGTCACAGTGGTTATCACAGTGGATCTTCATCATCTGGAAATCATCCAGATGCAAAGAATCGTTTTCAATGTAACATCGCAATTGACTTGAAGAATGCTCAGAATGTTGATGAGGAGTCGGCCAAGCAGCAGATGATCTTCCTAGCATCGGTATTGGAATCGTATGAAGGGTTAGTAGCTGGGAAGATAGGCAACACTAATCTGACGAAAGAAGATTATGATCAGATTGATCCTGAGGAAATGGAGCTGATCGATATTCGTTGGGCTATGGCCAGTGCTGTTCGTCGAGCACAACGTTTCATGGAAATTACCGGCAGGAAGGTAATTGGTGGTCCATCTACTAAGCTGGGGTTCGATAAATCGAAGGTGACTTGCTTCAAGTGTAAGCAGAAGGGTCATTTCAAACGAGAATGCAGAAATACTTATGCTGATGAGTCGGAGAACCCTTTCAGAGATGATTACTACAAGAAGGCGATTTATCACCAGAATAAATCCGAGCCGCCTAGATTGAAGCAGGTTGAAGACAACAAAGAGAAATCTAGAGCTCTTGCGGTGATTTACGATGATGAGGGGTATGATTGGAGTCAAGAGGTTCTACCGGAAGAAGATGCGGTTGGTTATGCATTCATGGCGAAAAATGAACCTATTCCGTGGAAAGATGATAGAACTGAAGAGCAGAAGTATAGATACAGAAAGATGATTTCGGAAAACAAAATTATTAGACTTTCTGGTATCTATTTGGAAGCAAAGAGAGGGAAAAGATGGGATCCAGACAGGGAGTGTTATCTTGATGAGTATGGAAATATTGCGATCGATCACAAAACTCTCGATCTGGAAGCTTTAATCAAGGAGATGAAAGATGAGGATGAGTATTGGCAACACAAATGGTGGGGAACTCCAACCGAGAAAATGAAAGAGGAAGAGAAGAAAGAAAAAGAAGAGAAAGAGAGAAAAGAAAAAGAAGAGATCGAAAAATCAAAGAAGATTGATACTGGAGTTATCGATACAACGCAGGAGTTGACTGCAGAGAACCTGGGAAAAATGGCTGACAAAGTGCTGGCTGCTAAAGCACTTGAGGTAGATTCTAACTCCGTGTCTGAGTCAAAAGGCCAGGTTAGTCCAAATTCGTCAACAAATGCGTCAGGTAAAAAGATCGAAGGAAATGTTGATTGCAAAAATTGCAACAAAGAGTGCAAATTTTGTAATACTGTCACGTATCTCAACGGTGAGAAAATTAAAGATCTGACAGCAAAGGTCAGAAGTGTTGAGAATCAGATTCTTGGTCGTGACAAAACAGTTAAAGCTTCAACTGAACTGATAAGAGAATTAACTGCTCAAATTGAAACTGATAAAATTGATCATGACAAAATTAAACAAGAAAATGAAAAGTTGATTCTTGAAATCCGTCAGATTTCTGAAAAATTTGAAAAACTCAAAAGCACAATGAAAGATTGTGATGATCGAAATGGTAAAACTTTTAAAGAAAATGAACATCTAAAAGCAGTGCTTAGAGTAAAAGAAGAAACAATCAACCAACAACTGGATGAAATCGCTAAATTGAAACTTAAAGTTCAAGAGGTTGTAATCGAAAACGAGCGAATCCAGTTGAAGCTTAACAGTTACAGCTCCACAAGTTTTGTTTTGCAACACATTATTCCCAAATCCATTGGGAAAGACAAAGCGGGCGAAGATGTGTATTGTGATGGAACTGGGGTGGGGTTTCATCAAGTTCCACCACCTGTTCTTGATAATTTCACTAAAAAGCAGTCTGGGTTGGTTGAAATTGAGGAAGAAAGTGAAGTTAAACTTCCAGAGAACATTGATGTCACGTTCACAACTTCCAATAACGATAGTGTCCAAAATGATATTGTAAAAGGTGTTGTTGAAAATGTGTTAAAAATGGATAGTGACACTACTGAGGAAGATGGGTGTTTCTTGGACAAGTACATCCAGAAACCAAAATCCAAAAACAACTTAAGTGATGAACCGGGTCTTGTGATGTACAAGATGGCTGGATCTGATAAGTTGTATTTGGATTCTGAGTTTCCCATTGAAAATGTTAATGTGAAAAAGTTGACAAATGTTTTCAAATTGGTTGAAGTTGAGATGTCAGAAGTGAACAGTTTAAAACAAACAAAAAGGCAAATGAATTTTGAGAAAGATAAAGCTTACTATAAGAAACCTGTTGTTCCACCACGTTTTTATAACAACAATCGAAACAATTGGTCGGGTGGTTATCGGGGTGGTAAGAGTTATCAGAAGAAGAGTTTTCAAAACAGAAGATTTGCAGAAAAGAAGGTGTTTGTGAATGGTTCAAGTTCACTTTCTGATGAGGAAAATGAAATTTTTTCAAAATCAAATAAAGAGTTCTTTGAGAAGAGAGCCTCACAACCTCAGTCTGAAGGCACAAGTCGAGTTGTTGATACTCGTACATGTTTTAGATGTAACAAAGTTGGTCACATTGCAAGAAATTGCACCAACTCCAAGCCTAAGACTGAAGTTGTTGACAGACAAAAGAAGAAAGTTGATGTGAAGGGTAAAGCACCAATCATTGTTGAGAAAAAGAGTGTGAAAAATAACAACATCAAAGTGAAAAATGAACCTGTAAAGAAAGTGGTAACTAAAAACGACAAGTTTTATAAACAGGTTGCATTATTTCAACAAGTTTGGAAACCAAAAACTGAAATGAAAATTTCAACTTCTGAAGTGAAAAAGGCTGAAGAATCAATTTCGGTTGATTATGATGCAAATTTTCCACCTTTGAAAGCTGAAAATTTCAAAATTCAAATTGCGAGGGTCAAGGTTACACCTAAGGCTGATGAGGCCTGGGTGGACACCATGTTCGAA